>VWZZ01003707.1:297382-349375 GCA_013399095.1 Psophia crepitans | reverse complement strand
TCTTTCTTGTGGTGAGGGGCCCAAAACTGGACACAGTACTCGAGGTGCGGCCTCACCAGGGCTGAGTACAGGGGGACAATCACCTCCCTGCTCCTGCTGGCTACACTATTCCTGATACAGGCCAGGATGCCATTGGCCTTCTTGGCCACCTGGGCACACTGCCGGCTCATGTCCAGGCGAGCGCCAACCAACACCCCCAGGTCCTTTTCCTCTGCACAGCTTTCCAGTCACCCCGCTCCCAGCCTGTAGCGCTGCCTGGGGTTGTTGTGGCCAAAGTGCAGGACTCGACACTTTGCCACATTGAACCTCATCCCATTGGCCTCTGCCCAGTGATCCAACCTGTCCAGGTCCCTCTGCAGAGCCATCCTACCCTCCGGCAGATCGACACTTCCCCCCAGCTTGGTGTCATCTGCAGACTTACTGAGGGTGCCCTCAATTCCCTCATCCAAATCATCAACAAAGATGTTGAAGAGGATGGGCCCCAACACTGAGGATAACTTAGTGCACACTGCTATTTCTGACACGCGTCACTACCACCACCATCATCATTTTCTCCCTGAGACTGTGTTTTTAAAACCAAGAGAATATGGTTGAAATCGCCAAGCCACACACTAGATTCTTAGTGGCAAGAGCAGATTTTTAGACATGACATATGAAAGAAGCATTTATGATCACTCATTAAAGGAAAAATGTAGCACCCCAGGAATACATGTGAAGATGTTCTCCAGCTCACCCACAGCCAACAGTTCCCATTCTGTTAAAGAATAAAGTCTTTCTAAGATCCTTAGTAAACAGCTAACTTCTTTGATCTGTTATTTTGATTCTGGAACAAAGAGCTTCTGAGCAGCATAGCAAATTAGTTCACCCATATTACAGTTTGTCAGACATAGTGTTGTCTTGAATACTTTTCATCTCCCAGCTCTGTTGAAGCTATGCAGTACCGTCTACATTTTACTGAGCAATCACATATAGACCTTGACCTCTCTGCACAGCACAGAACAGATACTAAGAAATTACAGGTTCCAAGGAACTAATGCAATCAACCCCACAGTCTCCATTTCTTTTAATTTTAGACTTAGCTAAGTACATTATACTTCCTTAAATTGAAACCAATGTATTTTGTTTACTTTTAATCCTTACTTGAACTCAGTCGAAAACCCTTCTGTCTTCTCAAAAATGCTCCTGTGTTAGCAGGCATGATACCTTCACCCATGCACCAGAAACCAACAGGTAATGCACTAAATATTGAACCCGTAAAGCACGCAGCTCAGGAGTACTGACATCAAGTACTGGCAGAGTCTGCAGGAGCCACAAGTGCCTGGATTCCAGTAACAATGGTTTCTAACAGAAACCTTCTTAGCATCATAGCTTTTTAATTTTGCGTGGATATTATATCCATTATAGATAGACGATGACATCCTTCATTAACAGCCTCAAGACAAAAAGCCCTTAACTTCCCACTACTCTGAACAGAGTTGTAGCCCATCACTAAACTTGAGACACTTACAAAGCATTCAGCACCTTGTGTTTTTCTTGCAGACACTTGCATTGAATTTAGTCCTTACGTCTGCTTACAGCAATAGTGATGCATTAGACACACCATTATAAACTGCCACGGCAAAAGAATTATTAATTTACTCATGGATAAGAATATTTTGGCTCCCCTTCTCCTTACTATGCATTCCTTTGCCCCATTCTCGCTCCTCAAAGAGACTTAGAGCATCCATAAAGTCTTCAACTGAAGCTTTTATTTTTTGAATGAAAGATGTCCTTCTATTCCAAAATTTCAAGAAAAGACATTAGAACTTCTTAAGGAAATGAAAAATCCAGCTTTTGGAGGCTTGTACTTCCTTTATGCCAAGCTACATTCAAAAACCGGTGATCAAGCCAAAAATCATGTTTCGTTGTGCCACAGGGTAGCTATTCTAACACTGGAAACAGTTTGATAAAAGGTAAGCACTGGAAGAAAAATGAAAACAAGAATTG
Organism: Psophia crepitans; assembly: GCA_013399095.1. Taxonomy (NCBI): domain Eukaryota; kingdom Metazoa; phylum Chordata; class Aves; order Gruiformes; family Psophiidae; genus Psophia; species Psophia crepitans. The sequence goes on along the minus strand of VWZZ01003707.1, from coordinate 347,389 downwards.
AACAAACTTGGAGTTTGACACAGCTTACTGCACTTATTGGCAATAGGAAAAGAACTGGCAAATAAGAAGCATGAAAATTCCTTTCCCCCGTACAGAACATTATCCTTTAAAATGTGTATGCATAGTTCTTTCATTTTCTAATTTTGTTCTCATTCTATTTTCTGACAATGTCCTGAGGAGCTGATTCCTGTACCCACTGCTTGCATTGTGAAGCATTTTACTTTGTGATTACTTCCAATCAGAGAAATTATTTGCAAAGTGATCACTAGCCTGATTACAGGTGACAAAACCCAGTCTGTATCTTTCCAAGATCATTAGGAGAAAAAAAACTTATTTGGGCAACCTGTGGTAGATTCCTTCCCTGCTTTTTTTTTTTTTAACGTCTGAGAAGCAGAGAATCAAAAAGGAAAAGAAAGTATAAATGTCCAGTCCTCAGTGCAAGGCAGAACAATCTAGATGACAGACCTGCATCCTGATTGCAGCTATTCTTACACTGGCACTCTTCCTAGCCCAGAAACTCCAAAGAGCATCCCGTCCCTTCTCCCATTACATTACATGGCTATGGGGTGGATAAAGGGTTTGGATCACCCCCCTCACACAGAAACACTCACACTCTCACTGGGACCGTGACAGTTGTGATTGTGACCTGTTAGACTCAATGTAATAGGGCCAGTCTTTTTCCTAACTTTGTGTCCCTTGCACCAAATGCTCCTCCTCTACCCTTGTTTCACCATCCATACTACCTTAACACCTGAGGAATCTTCTGCAGGCCATCTTCACATGGTTTTCAGTATTTGTTTACACAGCATAAAAAGCTTCAATAAAAGAGAAAACAGAATGTAAAGTCCTAATAAAGGTTTGCTTCCTTGTCAGTAGCAATAACTGCCATATTTTCAGCTGCCCAGTAAGTTACAGACTACCTTACTCATTAACTCATAAAACAGACCAGCTCCTTTGAGTTCAGGCACAGTAAGTCATAAACTATAGAGCTCTTCATCACTGCCACGCTATGTAACCTGAAATCTGCTCCCTTCATTCAAAGCAGCTTCCTCATTACCTGCTTCTGACATTTTTTCACCTCAGTTCTTTGCTGCTTTGTTCCTTTCCCATCAATTCCAGCCAGCCGTTCCTTTTTCTAAACTACTTCCTACTTTTCTAGACACCATTTTCAGTGCGCACGTATGGTCTGATGACAGAGGCTGAAAATATGATGTATACTGATATCACCAAAAATACTTTGCATTTGTTGAAGATTTCCTTTTTTAGTTAAGCATGACCTGAAATGGAAAAATATGGGCTTCTAATATTTCAGTCCTCCCTGATAGATAAAAAAGCCTTGAAGAACTGTACAGAAGTTAAGAGGAAGAGAAGGAAAAAGAATAGAATAGAATAGAATAGAATAGAATAGAATAGAATAGAATAGAATAGAATAGAATCATTACGGTTGGAAGAGACCTCAAGGATCATACAGTCCAACCGTCACCCCACCACCTATTAACCGCTAAACCAGGAACACTAACTTGGGGTTAAGGGGGAAGCAATTCAAGTCTCCATTGGAGGGACTGTCCTTCCAGAAGTTGTGCATGAATGACTGAAATATTTCAGAAGGAATACAACACCACAGGTTACAAACAGCAAATCTTGATTAGTTGAGAAAGGAAATCGTCCTCATTTTTGAATCTATTTAAATTCACGTATAAACATTCAAGAATAAGTAGGTAGGAAAGAGATGGGGGGAAATGACAACTGGCTAACAAGCAGTAAGAGAGAGCCCTTGAGTGCAATATTCAGTTCACCTCACCAGCATGTTGAGGGGATATGAAAGCTCCCAATCTATTTTACTCCATTGCTATCCATCTACTTTTATGACCCTGTCAAAGTCAAAGAATCATTCCAATTTTTTAAAATTACAGCTATTGATTTCTCTCTTTTTCCTGTCCTTCTAGGAGAAATATGACTTATGAAGGGTTTCTTGGGTTGGTTTGGGCTTTGTTAGTTTTGAAAGAAGACTTTTTATTCTTCCCTCCCATTCATTCCTCTCTGTATTCCAGAGAGACCAACACAGAAACCAAGAAAGGAGAGACACTGACAGCCCTGGTATTTCTAAGGTCAGCCACCGTAGTAAAGAACACCCTCTGTGGTTTCCTTACTCTACTGGAAAATGGGCACACGCAAACCTCACATGCTCTTTGCAGAGACAGTGCACACAGCTGAATCCCCACAGCCACATCAGACAAAATTTATTTGGACAGCAGGATTCACATTATCAGCCTAAGGAAATAGGGATCGTTTGGGAATGAAAAAAACTCAAACTTCTGTATCACAACAAACAAATGAGATCACCCTGTACTACCAGCCTCACCACCCAAATACAGCTCTTGCATACTCTCTAATTACTGATGAGAACTCCTTGTCCCATGGAAGAAGACACTCGGCCTTCTCAGGGCTCATTTAAGGGACACAGCATTTACAAATATTGATTCACTTTCTCTGCTTAGTGGAAACTGTTCACAGACAAAGAAAGGCTGGTTGCTGTGCACAGTCAGAATTGATTTTGGTAGGATTTTTCTTTTCCACTTTCCCAGTTTAATTAATATACCCTGATTTCAAACTATTTTTAACAAGTCATTTTTCTTCAATCAAAGGGAAAATGCTTTTTTAAGAATGTCACTCATCTAAATTATCCATAATTTTATAGTTTCCTGACAAGCCGTGACAGACTGCCACAGAAATAAAATATACAGCTGAATTAACTTAGACTGTCTTATAGGGGCTGGTTATAACAGCAGTGCACTGAATCTTGAAGAACACCAAAGGCTATGGTTCTTAGCACTAGCTTTAGTTTTTGCAAGAATTATCCCCAGTACACAAGGATATTGGGGCCAGAACTTAACTTCTGTTGAATCTGCATAAAGCTGGAAAAACTCTAATGCCATCAGTGAAATTATTTTGCATTTACAATGGTATAATTTAAATAAAAATTTAGCTAGGCGAAGAAAACCCTCCCTTTCTGTTAAAGGGGATAAATGGGGAAATCTGAGAACATCTAAATGGTCAGTCCCTTGTTTCATATTTTTGTTGAATTGTTCTGAACATTAAATAGCAAGAATGTCTAATTTCTCAAACTCGGGCTCTCCTGTCAGTCTAAAACCACCAGCAGCAGCCCAGATTCCTTTCTTGCTTGACTGATGATTACTGATCTTGACACTGGTTGGTACTCTGTGTTGTGAATAATTCAGGAATGCTGAGTTGTTCAGTGACAAACTCTGGAGGGTAAAACGAGATCTGACATCGCAGCCTACCTGTTTGTGCTTCAAAGCAGAATTAATAAGCAGGATCTCTCTGTTAAGCCTCAGGATTACTGAGAACGGGTCTGAACCAAAATGCCCTCGCGATGACTCCAGCTTTGTGCTTGCCCCGCTCCAGCTGAAAGGAGCATAGCAAAGAGGGTCTTTGCCCAGCATTGTTCAGGAACTTAAAGTTATTACCTGATTTCTGTAAATTAAACACTTGACTGAAGTCTAGAACAATGCTGTTTGCTTCCAAGCCACACAGTTAGGAAGAAAATAACTTTCTTCTCTGGAAAAGAAAGAACTACAGGTCACAGCAGATTTTTGCTAGATCCAGGTATGCCACTGTAGAAGGGAACGGTAGATACAAGGATCAGGATGTTTGTAACATGACGGGCTTTTGCAAAGAAAAGATTGGTATGAACTGAACCATAGTCAATGATAGTCTGTGCAGCTACTGACTGATAAAACTGATCATCCGTGCGGAGAGTCTGCCCTTCTGAGTCTCCAGCATTAAGGGGTTTTCCTTATCTCGGTAATATTTACGTTGACTTCTCATTTTTGAGGAGAGGGATTTGGGGACTGGAGTCATCAAAACACACTTGAATGAAAAAATGCAAATTCCTGTAGTGTCCTGGGTTTTGGCAACACAAACCAATTGTTTCTCGCTGTGATTTGCATAACAAAGACACCAAGTCCCTCTTTTCTCGAAGCCCATGGGAAGGTTTCCAATGCACTTGAGGCACAGCAGATTCCTCCGGTGAGAGGCAGAGGGAAGGCGGCATTTATAGTCCTAAGCTTTCTATAGGACAAGAGAGGGTAGACAGTATAGTAGCAAGAGCTTAGTTTCTTTAAATAAAAAATTAAAAGAAATGCTAGTAAAAAGCATAAGCTTTACAAAATCAAAATGAGGTTCTGTAAACCTTAAAGTGCACCTGTGATTAGAAAGCATTAGCAATAGCTTGCTGTTAAAAATCACTAAAAGTTTCCTTGAAGAGCATCTGTTTATCTGCATTGAAACATTTCTCTGTATCATTAGAAACCCAGTATTATGTACAAGACCGAGAAATCTTAAACAAATCAGGTACCGGCCATTAAGCTGACAATTCTCATTTCACTGCCTCAGAGGCAATCAGAGTCACACACAAAAAAAAAAAAAAAAAAAAACAAAAAAAAAAAAAAAAAAAAAAAAAAAAAAAAACAACCAAAAAAAACCAAAACCAGCATCAATAAAGAAAAATAAATGAGATGTATAACCTGCATCCAGTTTTACTGTTCTACTCTGCCATGGCTGGAAAGCCTCTTGGCCTGTTGTGTTTGGGGACACCACGCGGTGCCTCCAAAACATGGTAGACCACATGAACTTAACAGTTACGGGACTAATTTTGTCACTTGATATGAAAGAAATTTTGATTAGGTTAAAAGTGTTTTCAGTAATAATAGTGGTGAAAAGAAAAACTGTCTTCCTATAGTCCTTGTAGTAATTATTTTTTTTCCCTAACATTTTATTCCTTGGTTTCATTATTTTTATGGTACCTGAGATGGGGATGCTGTTATGCTTCGCTGTTTTAACACTTGCACTGGCCTGAGAAGGCTGGCTTTGTACTGTGTGTTTACTCCCATACACTGGGTGCTATACACTGTCTTGTTAACACCTAGTTACACAGCTGCACAGAAAATGACCTGCTGCTGCAGAAGCACTTCTGAGTGCAAGATAATGGGCTATTTTCTCATTTTATTTCTGTGTGAACTGTGGGTTGGACAAAGACGATTTTCAGTGTCACTAAAGAGTCTAGGGCAGGCTAAGGTGGCTTACCAAGTGCATTAAACTTTATGAGTTAACAGAATTACTAGGTAATTGTGGAAGGAGAGTAAAACTCTTTTTGGAAACTTTTGGCTGAAAGCAAGCACACCTGTATCTTAATTTTTTTCTCACACATACACACATGCTTCCCAGTTATTTATTACCGTCTATCCCAAAGCTGCAAAAACTCCAGAAAATGCCCTTGTATTGTCATGCTGTCCTGCAAGGCTGAAAGCCTGAAGCAAATCATTAGGCTGCGCAAATCTCAAGGGAGCTCTAGCCACAGATCAGCACTGCTGAGCTGGGCAATAGGGCTGACACTCTGCAGGGCTGCTTGTGCCTGCTGAGGGCTCCCCCTCTTTTCTAAAGTTTCCAGGCAGATTTCAAATAGACAAGAAGAAAAAAAAACACAACACCCAAAACTTAGTAATGGAGATTAGCTGAAAAATTACCTTGTTCAATCCCTCTCTTAACTCTTGAGGTGATATGGCGTTAATTTTCCTTGCCCAGCAGGGAGCCAGCACACTCTGTCACACAGGTGAAATCTTTTTTCTGGTTGAACAAATGAAATCGGGTGATTCTGAGCCATAAATATTTCATGACAAATAATATACACAGAAAAGCCCCATAACACAGACTCAGTCAAGCAGATTTTGAATTTTCTGTGTTAAAATTGAAAACAATGTTTCCTGTTCTATTTTTGGTTCTAACATAGTAAAACTGGTGACCTGAAAGTCAACTCAGCTGGTTTTTCTCCCACTTCAGTTCTGATCTGTTCTGCGGTCCTGATAGACCCATAAATGGCACTGGGACACAAGAAGTGAGGAGAAAGGAGGAGGGATCAAGTACCATTCATGTAGCTGCTGGAGTACTGAGCTGACAAATGCCATGTTCAAGACCTTTCTTGACCCAGATTCATCCCTGGCTCTGTCATCTTCTGACAGCCTAGATTTGGGGAAGGACTCTGTGGAGGCCAAAAAGACTCCCAGAGGCTTATTTTGGACAGTGGAACTCTCACGCAGCCTTTACATCACAGCAATAAAACTTGAAATGTTTACATTTTCAAAGTAAATGACAATTTGCTGCTTCCTGCCATGAGTCAGATCTCACACCAGAAACAAGCCAGCGCTATGTAGAGGCAGTGGCGGGCAGGAGCTGAGGCACTCCTTCTGCAGAAGGGCAAAAAGGTCGAGCAAGGTGCTACTTGTCATCAGACCTGCACGCTACTCCACATGTCCACCACTGAAAGCTCCATTAAAGCTCATCCGACACAAGGGATTTGTCCTTACTTAGAGTATAATAAATTGCGTCAAAGTCTTCTATTCTCAAGGGGACCTGTATCTGAAATACATAGAAGTAATAAACATTTAGCAACAATGTGTAGTCTCAATTAGTTCTCTGCAACTGTTCCAAAACCACAGAATTTCAGCCTGGAGTTAAGATTGCATGTACAGCTAGATTTCTTACTGCGTGTCATGCTAACATCCCACCGTGCTGCTGCTTCAATCAAGATAATGGTAAAATTAGTATCATAAATGAAATAACAATATTATCCTGCATTCAAGGGTAGGTGACGGTAAAGCAAATGACAACTGAACTTCAATCTCTCTCTCCACTTCATTTTGTTGCTTTTGCCTACTAAACTAGTCTCAAGACATCCTGAAGAATGACATGGTTTCTTGAAATGTAGCTGAATAGTTCTCACTTGTGACTCTCAGAAATAGCATTAGCACATGTTCTCTTCATAAGTTCACAGCTTATGATAATATGAAAAATAAAATCATAAGAGCATATGAGAGATCCTGAAAAAATGAAGCAAAAGCAGAAATATCAGCTTCCCATTGGTAGAAAATAAATAATGAAGAAAAAAAAGACAAACTTGCAAAAGCCACTGCCTACATACTTCTGATATACCACCTGCTCTGACAATAACTTTTAGAAGTCTCTATCTTCTATAAGGTCTTACTCTCCAACCTAATAACTTGTCTTGTCTGAACTATATACCCCCTGAGACATCAAATACTTACCTGTAAAGCATTGCACGCATACTAAAATAATAATAAATGTGTCTACACCATTAATGGGACCTACACAAAGAGCAAGAGAACCCTCAGATGCTTAACGAACCTTATTTTAAACTGAGAAAAACTGCACAAAAGGACAAAGAATATGCAACAGCATATTTTTGGAGTCTTTTCTCTTGCGTTGTAGCATTGTTTTTTTCCACCATGGTGGGTTTTTCCCCTATAACATCATACCTATGGCCCATCTCACAGACGTAACTGAAATTACAAGAAAAGAAATCTCTTGTAATGTAAAGACTTCACAGGAAATAGCAGCTGAACCAAAAAAAAAAGCAAACAACATGGACTTTGGATATTTATCCTGATATGAATTTTCCTAAAACCTTTTGGTATTTTTCTTATTCAAGACACTACCTTAGAATAGTATTTTCTGATAATCTCAGTTTGCCTTCCATTCCAGAGAACAGCAAGGGCTATTTTCTTCTACATGCTCTTTAATACATTGCTTCTGTATTGAACATATGAAAAATGTTTGTGAATCTCAAGTGCTCTTACAAATTTGTAGCGTAAAGATGCATAGCAAGGAAATAAAGGCCCAAGTAATCCTAGCATCCCCTACTGGCCTGAAGAAGATGGTGCTCAGATCTCTCTACGTGCTCTAACACAGCCATTTCAACAGGAACAATATGAAACTTCAGCTCTTTGAGGTTGTTCTACCTCACATAAGAGGTTCACATGCTGATGCCCTCTGAGAAGCTCATCATGCATGACTGCATTAGCAGAATGATAGCAGACCTAGATTCTGTCAAAATTTCTTATGGCACAGCTGTGGGATGTAATATCTCCCCTGCAGACTGAGGAGTGTGGGAAATTAAGGTAAATTATTAGGTTAACTTTCTAAATTCTATATCTAGATAATTTTCACAGGTAAACTACTTTTCTGCCTTCTCCCTCCATATCAGCCTGATTATCAGTGGTTGGACTGAAAGTGTGGGTAGAACAGACAACTAGTCAGGTTGGCGGCCTGTAAATCCTTGTGTGGCTATCAGGTTCAATGACCCTTGTATTATTTACTTCACTTACACATGCTAATGGTCTTAAAAGCACTGTACAAACTGATCAATGAACCGAACAAAAGCTTGTCTTTAGCCAGCTGCTGTATAATAGCACACAGCAACTGTGCGCAGTACCTTCAGAGAGAAGTGACTAACAGCCTGTCCAAACGACAGCACATGGAGATTTTACCTCACTGATCTATGGCAGCAACATTCAGCCTAACTGCAAAGTGTTCTCCTGCTTCCCACGTGGCCTCGCCTGGGAATATTTACAAGTAAGGCTAAGGTTGTATCATCAGCTGTATAGTGCCCCACAGCACAGCTGTAGTCTCGGTTCTCCATCCTTCTTGACAAAACATAAGTCCTTAGGAGAGATTCAAGCTGTAAGTGCAGCCTGGCAGCAACCCATTCAAGAGCAGACTAAGCATAAGCTTTCTAGACTGTAAAAACCACTAGTTTTGGCTATCACTCCCTTTCGTTACATCTCTCTCCAGGCTAGTACAGTTGATGCCATATCAACATAGGCAAAAGAGATCATCAGCAATGCCAGATTCATGTCCTGTGGTAAGCATCTGCTTTGCCGAGTGTCTTGAACTGGCTCTGAGAAGGGCTGTCTGTTCCAAAAATAAATCCTTGATGTGGAGTATATCCAATTTCCTAGAAGTGCTGATACTTTAACATACTGTATATGCAGCCTGGAATGAGTGTCAGCCAAGCAGGCAGATGACCTTTCTACTGATAATTGTCTTCAAATAAAATTAAAATCTCAGCCAGCTATAAATTGGCTTAAATTTTTAAAAGTCACTTTCATGCTTGGTTGACAGTTCTAGCTGGGGACTAAACACTTCCATCCACTGGTTCCGTAAAATATAGCCAGCTGCAATACTGTCTCTCCAGTGAGATGGGACCAAGTCTGCAGGTGACAGAGGAGTTCATACCCTTTGGTTTATTCTGTCTTGTTTCTCAGGTGACAGTGTCAGCCAGGGGACCAGCAGTGATATCTTCTCCTGCCTTCTAGTAGCTCAAAAAGAATTGAACAACGAGCACTGGTGACCTGGACTGCATTTGAACTAGAATCCTATGTTGTACAAAGAGTCTCCACAGCTGCAAGCAGTTCCTTGCCCTACTTACAGCTAAAAAGCAACCTTTCCTATACACAAACTTGAAAGTTTACCTGAGATGTACATTGTTCTGATTTTTCCTCACATGTCCACTACAAAAAATGATGAACAGAAACTTTAATAGATGCAGAAACAGGGGATCAAAGCACACCGTATGTGTACTGAATTTCAACATTAACCACACACAGCAGTCTCCTCTCACTAACAAACACTCTGTCCCTTATAAAGAAAAAGAAGAAAAATAAACAAGCACAGGCATATTACAGATAGATTTAATCACCTAGAACTCCTGTTGTCAAGCAGCTTTATATGAGAAATTGCTTTGGCTGCTCAGCTGCCTTCAAATCAGATGTGTGAGGGGATTTCAATTCAGAAAGGTGCTGACCAGTTTCACCGTCCTCGTAAGAAGTTTTGCTATCTCTTCAGTCACCATCCTATAGTTCACAGGAAGTGACTGAAAACAAAATGACAAAGAAAGTCAAAGGGAGAGCTGAAGAACAGCTCCGATTTTGAAAGTTGGTCCAAGGTCAGAACAGGCATAACCTAAGCTTTATCCAGAGCACACAGCTTTTCAGTATAAGAAGATGCCAAAGATGCTTTTGCAATTTTATCTTGTGGTTGCTTGGGATGCTGCTGGAACAAGAGAGAATACTTAGTAAAATACGTGCTCTTACGGACAGTTGTCCTGGTCCTGGCTGAATAACAGGTGTGTTATTTTGAACAGTGACCATTATGTCTCTTCAATAATAGCACTCTGTAGCTTTTAAAACTTCTGGATGATGGATCACTGGTGTGATCTCCACTGCAGAGAGAACCGCTTGCTGTGCTGCGGAGTGCCCCAGTGTACCGGGCAGCACCGTACTGCCGAACACCTCCCAGGCATCAACGGAGACAGCACAGGCTGTGCTGCCAGGCACTCTCGGTGCTCAAGGTGCAGCAACAATAATCACCTGGGCAGCAATAGTGTGATTCACTGCCAGCAGGATTTCTTTGTTATGGCTCATACGTGTTGAAACAGCACCCGTTTTACCCTCAGGAACAAGAATTCCCAGAAAAATCAGCAGCCATTAAAATAAAAAAGGATACATTAAGAGAGAGATTCTTCTGGCACAATTCGGAGCTACTCCCTTGACATAAAAGAGCAGTAGCAGGTAAGGATCTGGCCCATCCAATTTTGATTCTTTAATATACGCATTCTTTAAAAATAAATAATTGAACTGTCAGCTCCATCTAACTGCCTCATTACTGTTCACTCGTTTCCTGTCAGCACCACAAAAATAGTTAGGAGAAGAGTTTTGCATAAGGAGAGCGCTCACAAGGGAGAGGGGAGGGTGTTGCAGGTGGAAGGGAGAGCGCAGTGGGCAGCACAGAGCAGCTCCGTGGGCCGATCAGCACGGAGCTACGGGATCAAACACCAGGAAAGCAAACTATACCTGGGGCAATGAGGCTAGGAAGGTGTTAAGAGTGTAGGCAGCTATTTTAAGTAGCTTAAGTTAAGGGGGACATTATGTACCAAGGAAAGACAAATTTCATGTCCTCTGAGTGTAAAAAAGGCCCCTAACAAGCCAATTCTGAACCGTGGAAGGAGCCTATACTAATGCATACCCTCCAACCCAGTATTATAACATCTAGAGATCTCCGCTGAGCCACTAGCGGAAGAAAGCCTCACAGGCAGTATTTTTCATCAAAAACAGCACTGAGAACTACCCACTTGGCAACTAATGAATAGCCCCTTATTTTCCTGCCTTTCTTAAGCTACAGCCTGTGAGACCGACTGACCGTCTGAACTTCAGCACAGCTTCTGCATGGAGAATGTAGTTAAGACAGCCTAAACCCGTAACACCTGCCTGCCTATATCTACCAGGGGCAGTATTCCTCATAGACACAACAGTCTGCTTGGAGGGAGCCCCGTGCTGTCCCCCTTCTCTTTTCAGAGAAGAACAACAGTCAGTACCACAGAGACAGCTAGAGGTGTCAGGGCGAGAGGACGTCAGGGTTCAATGCTCAGCTCCTGCTGCACACCAGTCCAACCTCCACTGCTGCTGTGTGTTCAGAGGATAGCTGGGGAACAACAGAATGGGTGAATGATAAACCAAACAGGAACCGGCTCTTGTCCTCCACCTTCTAGTGGAAGGACATTCAACTCTGTCCTTTGTTCTACATAGGCAGTGTATTCATATATTTTTAATAATGAAAAAAATAGCTTTAAATTTATTTTGCAGTCCTTATGACCACTTCACTACTGTACAGTGAATTGCAATCCCTTCTGGCATTAAGCAGCATTGCAACAGCTTTGCCTGATACCCAATGCTATGGGAAGTGCCATCAGGTTCATTGAATTAGACTCTCCATACAGCACAAGAGTAACTGTAGACCTTCAGCTGCAAACTTTGGTCATCCTGTGTGGATATCTACAAAGTTGGCATATACATTCCATTCAAACTGTCATAAAAATAGATGTCAAAATAAACAGTGGAAATACAACTATAATAAAACTTTATTTCTCTCCTTATAAGTGCTGACTACAACAGTAACTATTAAATATAACCATCACTGTATTAAGGCTTGATTCAGTAATAGCACTTCTCTGCATCATGAGAGTTTAAAAGATGGAGTATTTATTCAATTGTGTCTGATTATGAGACTAATTTAATTGATTCTCTGACTAATAAGCATACTAGTGGGAATTTTCTTGGTCCAGAGAATTCAGCAACTAATGATGCAAAGCCATGTTTTGGCAGAAGCACCATACAGATGTTTTACATAAAAGTCCATAGTCTAGCCAGCTTGAGAAATCCAAGCTGAAATCCAAATACATCAAGTTGACAACAACTGCTCCAGTACCACATGATAACACGTGGTTATTACATTTCATTATCACACAATGTTACCATACGTAGATTGTTTCTGTCTACATTGGCAAGAATGAAATTGTAATCAGTGACTACCAGATTACTAGGGTGAATAAGACCATGGTTTTCTGTGGCTGGGTTTCTGAAAATGATGACTGCAAATCAGAGTCTTAACGCTTACTGCCATTCTGCTCTTCTCAAGCTGTCAGCACATGCCTGCACAGGCAAGGACCTCCAAGGGGTTTCATGGTGCAACAGATATGCCAAAAGCTGGGAACCATACCTCTTCAGCATGGCTTCATGAGGAGGGTTCTTGGGAAACATCTATTCAAACAGTGAGGGGGAAAAAAATTATAGAAGACAATAGAAATTCTCAAACTTAAACCACTGTACTTAACATGTAAGCACTTATATTGTAGCATTGTGGACCTTTGTTGTTCCCCACCTTAATGGCTCATTTAAATTGCATTTTCAGCTTTCAACAGAGCTCTGTGAAGAAACATTTGTATGTCTCATATGGTGCCTCCCCCTTCTCCACAAATTATCATTTCCCCACAATAACACAAGGAACTAGCTTTCTGCTAATTGCTCAGTAAAAGAGAGTGCCTCGGGGCTTTATTAAGAAAGATTTCTGAGAGACTGAACCATGTGTGACCTAAATTGGCTTCATAAGTGGTTTCTGGAGGGCATAGTGCAGTATTCACAGGCATAATCGCCTTTCACCTTGACGTTAATTATATACTTTACCATTCAAAATAAGTCATGGCCATGAGCTGAAGCATTTGTAAAGTAAACATGTCAGGAAGGCAAGATACTGTAAAATGAACGAAAATAGTCAATTCAGCACTATTAAAAATTCCTTTTCTTTTTACCCTCAATCTCTAGTGTGGCCTGAGCAGAAAACAGCCATTGGGCTCTAAAAGAAAGGCAGCAAATTTTCACCTCTCCAGGTTGTTTTGTTCAAATATAAAAATATAATGCACAGCTCTTTTCCTCCGAATATGAAAATAAAAGAGCTTTGCTGGTTAGTAACAATTTGAAGAGCTATAAGTGCCTTAGGGTCTCATAAAATACATATTCCCTACAACAACAACAACAAAGTTTTCCATAACCTCTCATTTCTGCATTTCATTTTCTTTTTTTCTTCCCTTTTCTAAATCAAGGATATTTATACAAAAACAGGATCTTTATTTCTGGAATGTGCTTACTCCACCAAAGCCAATATGCACCATTTTTGACTGTGGTTTTTTCTGATGGGGTTTGATATATAATGCATAAGTGGGGACAACAAGAACCCAATAAAAATCACCATGATCTGGAGAGCAAAGTCTCTGACCTGAAGAGATGATATTCGGGATTTACGGATTGCCAACAAATAATGATGAATTTGGAAAGGCAGGTGCCAGAGCTGGCCAACTTTAAAGCACTGGCTCAGCTGAGACAAAGGTATTAGATTTTACAAGCACATTTTTGGGGCATTTAAGAAAGATCATAAAGAAGATGCATCTCCAAAAGAAAAATACGGAGTGGGGTTGTTTGTTTTAAATTGGCATATGCCAGTCTGTTGCCAGTCCTTTGAAGATACGGTACAAAGAGATAGTTTGGGTATTTTTCCTGCCATTTCAAGCTTTGAAACCGCCCTGCTCAGTTCCTACTGGGAGCCTGCCTCAGCCCCTCAGCAGTCCCATCGGGGCACTGCCTCTGAAGCCTCTGAATCTGTGCTCTCTTGTCTTAAGTTGCTTTCTACTTTGAACTCCATAATTCAGTGTGAACAGTTCCCCGTTTCTCTCTCGATTAAGGTCTCTGTTTCACCCTCTTTTCTGTCCACCATTTTCTTTGCCTGATACCTAAATGCTAACCAAGTGTTCAATTCTCCTCTGTAAGCCCACAAAAAACACAAACTAAAATACAAAAATATATGTATGTAGCTTCAGAAAAGCAAATTTATGACAGATTTATTGAAGACAAACCCACTGAAAGGTTCAGTACCTGGGAGAGTATTTTGGGGAAGTTTATTTTGCCTTGATGCTTTTTTCTAATCGGCTGCTGATGTATCCTGTGAAAACAGACTGTTGAGATGGGTAATCCTTTGATCTGAGCTGGTAGGGTTGTTCTTAAGCATTGTCTGTACAATACCTCCATTCTCTGTTAGGTCTTTCATGTTTCTGTACAAAAGTGAAGACTAAACTTCTTGCAGAACAATTCTTTTGATATCTGACATTTGTTGATATCTGACATACCCTATAAACTAAGTAATATTTCATAAGCCTGCAACATCACCCTATTGAGTCATACTAGACATTAGTTACAAGTATAATAGATTACATTAATGCTAGAAATAGTATTCTGAAGCACTTTCTTTAAGATTACAATAATAACGTTTAGAAAAAGTATTCCTCACCTCCTTCAGCTTATTAACTGCAGACAGAAAAGAAAGATGATGGCATTGACTAAGCATACAGCAGAATAAAAAAAAAAATAAAGAAAATTATGAAGACTCTTTTAAGTCATTATGTCATAGATAAAGTTTAATTTTTCCTTTATAGGCTACAGTTTAAGTCTTCAGTCATATCTCTAGAAAGGCGTTCTCAGCTTTCAGTTCTCTGTCCAAACTAGTCCTCATCTAAAATCCTCTATTAGCTTCTTTCAGCGCATTTCCTATCATCTCTTTTGTAGCATTTCAAGTTGCACATGCTGCTTGGAAACATACTTAGTACTGAAGTCTGTTAATGCTGAGTCCATAAATGAGCATTTCAAGGTGTTCTGAATGAAGCTGCAAGATTATTATCATAATCACAGATTATTAGCAAAAATTTTGCATTCTAGTCTTAGTTCCTTTCAAATTTCACCGATTTTTGTATCCTCTCTTAGGAAAAAAAGTGAACACCAATACCTAGTTCGTCACTTTTCTGGCACTTTGGATAACTACATTATGCCCCGTTATTAATATTCTTTCTGAAATGTTTCTTTTTGCCAGTACTATATTCCTCTCTATTTTCAAATTGTTAAATAACAGCTGAGGAGTCTTATGTGCAGCAGTTGATTCAGATGCACTACCGTACCTTAAGGCATCGCTCTGATTGCTCTGGCAGTCAACCTTTTCCAGGTCATGCCATAAAAACTGCTAGCTTATAGCAAGCAGTAAACGTTTTAGAGATATCTCTAAGCCACTCTCCTAATGTGATGCTTTAAGTATATAAATCAACAACCACCAGCAATAATAAAGATTCAAGGTATCAGGTTTCTACAACAGTGATGCAATTTATTAAACTGCTCACTGTAACTTGCAAAATAAGCAAAGTCAAGTTGAGATAAATAAGCTTAAAAACGTCATAATGAGGAGTAGGAGCTGAAAGGGCTAAATTGCTCATGGTAATGAACGGAGACAAAATGGTCAGACAGCATTAATAAGTCACAGGGAGACAGACTTTCACCTCATTGTAGGTTGTACCATCATTAACTACTGGATATCACATCCTTAAGGTATTTTAAGCTACCTTACCTTATACTGAAACGTTTTTTAAGCAACCTTTACTAGGAAAGTATTTTATAGAGACAAATATATGCATGTAATCAAGCATTAGTGTAACAAATACATACTGACCAACCTGTAACTGAAAAAGAAGGAAGAAGGTAATAAATTACTTGGAAAATGCTTAAGTACCTACATGAGAAAGATCTGATGCAGGTAAGATTTTCTGTGTGAAAGTAACAAAGAATAGCTGCAACTGCCTAGGTCCCACAGCGACAAGGGGGTTTCATGCAACCAGAGATGAGATATTAGTGATTTCTCAGTATTTATTACTATTAGCTGTAGTAAATTATTTAACACATTTCCAGTTAGCTACACCATGCTCATTGCATACACAAGTTATGGCTGCAGTAAATTATTTCAGTAGTCATTCTTAAGAGTAACTTTACTCCAAAGAATAAGAAATCATAAACAAATCAATATTTTCACCACGGTTGGCTGAAGTACAGATAAAAACCCTATAATTACATCCACCAGCTTATCCAGTCATTGAATAGCATCTAGATTAATATGAGTACTACAAAAACTATGACATGGAAAGTAGCAATAGAAACCAATCCCAAACTGGTACAAGAACATTGTTTTAATTTCTGTCCTTTGTTCTCTTCAAGTTTGAGGCTCCAAAAAGAATGTATAGGTCACGGCATTAATGAAATATACCAACAACATTCATTATTAATCATAAAGCAGTGTTTAGTTTCAGGGATTTACTAGCATATCTAATATTCTTCATAAATTATTATACGTCTTTCTATTTTGATCCCATTAAACTGACTGGGAGCCTTTCTATAGACTGCCTTAGGCCTGAATGGGATGCACAGACTCTCCAGTACAGACATTCAAGTAAAAGCAATACAAATAATGAAAGAGTTTATGCAGCAAATATATTAAATATATAAAAAGCTAAATGAGGTAATGTTAGGTACGGGTACAGTTTAGGATGCCAGATTTGGCAACATGAGAGCTATCTCCAAGAATGAGGAGCCAGAATTCTCTTCCTCACTACAGGGGTGCACGTCCCACTAAGGCTACATCGACACTAGATGGTACAATCACCCTGGGGAAATTATTAAAGGCTGCTGGGACAAACACACTTGCTGGTATCGCTTATTCTTGCTTCTTGAGCAAAAGCCTTTTTGTATCACTACCTAAACTAGAGTTTTTAACTTTCTTGAAACATAAAAGGTAAAATACACTGCTCATTTACAGTAATACAGGTAGTACTTCTAAAGTTACAAAATATTGTAAAAACCAGCATCCAATTACTCTTTTCACATAAAGCATTAAACACATGTTGGAAGCTTTCACTTGCAGCTATTACCCAATTAACTGGGATTGAGATCACTCAACAGGTCCTAAGGTACTGCTATCTCCTATCACTGATTCAGAAATGTTTTCAAAACTTCTGATGAGCATTTCTGTTCTTTGTCTATTTGCAAGAAAAAAATTCCCGACATACATCCAATAATAACATCACAGTTCCATCTTTATGAAAGAAAATTGAAAGAAAATTCAGTAAAGATACCAAGAATTAGGTGATTGTTCATCAACATTTGTGAGAGAACAAGTAAGGACAGGAACAGAATTAAAATAAATAAATGCTGCTCAGAAAAGAACTCTCCATCATCCTTTCGATGATTCCATCCCCATTAAACTTTCACTACGTGTTAGTTCAGTGCAACAGAAAGAGAATAGTACTCCTTTGTATTTACCAAGAGGTCAAATTAATCAAAATTTAAAGAACCTCAGCTCTGATGAAAATTTTCATATGTTCTACTTAAAACTTCAGTTCAATTATACCTGAAGCCATCTACCAAAAAATCAGGAGTTAATTTTGCCAGGCCTTTAATTTAACAACCCAAGGTAATAAATATCCATAAGCACTATTTCACATCTCCATTAAGTCAGTCATTGTTTACACGTGAGAAAAATTAAACTAAAGCCAAAAGAAGAGAAACAACTTGTCCCACACCTACACAGGAAGTTGGTGGCAGACCTTCAGATGCAGAAGCCTAGTCTGCTGTTGAACCATGAGGCCACACTCCAGCACAACACTGGGGAAGGCACTGGAGTTGCATTACTTTTATCACTGTACTTATTACATGCCTCTCATGTCTCAGATAAGGAGACATGATAAACAGCACCAGGATGAAAAGTAGAACTCTCTCACTTCTCAGACAGCAAATCTCCTGAATACAGTTTTCAGAAGCTTCCTTGAGGTTTTCCACAGCTTTTTCTCCTATCGATGATGCCATAAGCTTGAGTAACAGCAATGTTTGTGCCAGCACTTACGAGTGTAGCAAATAGCTGGTTATAAACCATCATGGTACAAAGTTTGAAGCATTCCAGGTTATTTCAGCTTCATGGAATGCTTTCCACTAACAAACATTGCCAGTGACCAATTTGCAATTATTTACTGGGCATCTTTTAAGGTTTCTGAAGGTTCTGCTACCACCACAGTAACAGCTTCTTGTCTGAATAATGTGATTTAAAAGAATAAGGTATGGCAGATGACAAAAAATCTAAACTTATATTTTTGGATTAGACTGAAATTTTAAGTAGAGTTGATAAGTGCATACATCAGCGAGGTTGCCTAATCATTCCTCTAAAATTCATCTTTCAGTATAAAAACTGTCAAACTTCAAACAGTTCCAAATAAAGTTTTCCATCACAGCTGCCTACCTCAAGCTGACTCTTCATAGTTTCAGCTATAATAATTTAGCTAGTTCTAAGAATGAGGTTAAGAGAAAACCACCTGGGCCATCATGTCCTTGAACCTCACCCCCAGAACCATGCAGTCATTCTTGATATGCTCCAGGTCTTCTCTGGCAGTATATCACTATTGACCACATAGAAGAGCAGCAGGGGAACAGGCCAAGGGCTGAACACTCAGCAATCTCTTCACAATGTTCCAGATTACAAAGTTGTTTTAAGCAAGAGATTACCTACTGATGCTAATATTCATCTATTCATCCCTGAACGTCTTCAAAACTCTTGCTGGATACCAACCAGGCCTGGACATATTTACTAGCACATTTTATAAAACTTATAAATATCTTTACAATACTCTGTATATTTATTAGCAGCTACGTAATTTAAAAAACAGATTATCTCCCTTTATATCTGCTCAGATGTCAGTCCAGCAGTGGAATTCCACTTTCTTACGTGGAAAGTAGTTTACCAATGCAACTCATGCCATAGGTGCTGTAGCTGATAAACGTTTGCCTAGATTCAAAAAGCAATTGGACAGATCAATGGACGAAATATCTGTTAAGGGGAATTAAATATAAAGATTTCCCTTCAGGCTCAGGAATATTTGGGCGTATCCTCTAGGGAAGTATCATTATAGGTTTTACCTGCTCACACAGTGCTTTGGCATTCACCGTTAACCACTACTGGCCATTCTTTTGTAATTATGTAATAGAATGGGAAGAACAAATCCAGGTCAAAGAGAAAGAAAGTTCCATCTTTTGTCTGATAAAATGTCAGACACTCAGAAATACCCATCAGTGAGAGCCAAATCTCAGCATATGAAAGAAACATTTATTTCTTTATTTCTTTTGTGTAGCAAAGAAATATCTCGTTATCAGCCTGTTCCATTGAATCAGCTCTGGTCTGACATGCACTGCAGCAGGTGTAAAGGTACTGTGATGCTGATGGACAAGTGTCCTCCGCGTAGAAACAACAGTTTTAGTTTGAAGTTTGGTGAGCTCAAAAGGGTCTCTAATGAATCGATGAGATACAGAGACTGAACTGGCTATTCAGTCTTCTGGGGACCCTGAAGATGTGATGTAAATTGCACTGCTGTAGGCTGTGCTGCATGCTGCATAAATGGAACCGGTCAGGCGCTCAGCATGAAAACATTCACCAGCACAAAATACCCTTGCAGACTCAAGAAAAGAAATAAATATGAAGGATGGGAGGAGGGAACAATCCAACACTGAAGATAATTGCTAAGGATAAAGAATAGAGCTGTTTAGCATTTCAAAGGGGGCCCTTCTTCTTATACGTGTTCCAGCGTTCCAAATCTGTCAACAAACCCAGAAAACCTCAAGCTAGAGTAGCAGCTGGTCTGTTCCGAAGGAGATCACCCTGATGGATTGTACTATATAGAGCTGGTATGTCAGTGTGGGCTAATCTGAAGCTACAGGGGCGATCTGTCACTTCTAACAAAGATAAATACAGCCTCTGCCTCAGAGTGTTCCGTAATGCCAGGCACTGGCCATTGGTTTCCCCAACATGATGGATTTTATGGTCAGGTGTGGTGACATCCATGACCTAAACAGCTTTCAGAGAATGGCTGGTCTGTTTTGAATGATGATGGATTACACTCCAGAACTCCCTGTGAAAAATGATGTCTCAGGCTTGCAAATATTGCATGGATATAGATAAGCTCCAGCCAGATCTTGGACTTTCACTTGGTAAACTTCCTCATGGCTTTCTTGCAAGTGACTGTCCATATTTTTTCCACTCCTTAATAACTTCCTCTCTCGTTTCTCAATCATCTTACATAAATTAATAATCACATCCTCCTCCATACATCCTTGCACGGTTACATATGGAAACATGAGGAAGGACTGAAGTCAGAAATATTGCTACATGAAAGTACTAAGTAACATCTGGTTTCATGTAAAGATCATGAATTTTAGGCACGATGGCAACAGTGACAGAGATATTAACAGTTGGGGATCTGGTCTAGCATGGGAGTTGATCTAATCCAGACTGCAATGAGGCACTAGCTATCTCCTCAGCAAAAAGCATCCAAGTGGATAAATAGGAGATTTATTGGACAAATCAGTTCTAAAGATAGCTCCTTAACCCACGTTTAATCACATGGTAGAAGTTTAATCACTTGATGAAAACAATTTTGTATTCCATTTGTCAAAAAATAATCTGGTTCTGGTGTCCTGCAACATTTTACTACATTAGAATTTCTGCAACATTTTATCATGTTAAAATCATCTTTAGGAATGTAAGGGTAAGTAAGAGAGAAAACAATAATATCCATCACCTGTGGCTGCAAGACCAGCCCTTCCTTTCATGTGATAAGTCACCGTGGAGCTATGCTAACGACATCTCTCCCAGCTCTAGATGTGCACACACAAGCCTGCACAGAAAGAACCGTCGTTGTCACTGGTTATGTGCTCCCACACCCCAGAGGAAAATCCCACGAGTAGCACTGTGGGGCAGAAAAAGCACAAGGCACGAAGCCTTGAAGGTGATGGAGCCACCTCTGCAGAGAACCGGACTGAATCCAACAGATTCCTCTGGTTATGCTGCATACGTGCTAACGCTAAATTTCGCCCTGTATGCTCTAATACTTATCTACCAAACGAATCGAAAAATTCACTACCAGAGTATTGATACTGCATCACAGAAGAGGGCCATGTCTGAATTACCTGGAACAACAGTTCTCAAGCTACATCTAAATAAATTTAACTGAGTTCTGGACTTTAATAAGGACTAATGATTCAAGCTTTCTTGTACTGTCAGCTAAGGCACAGCAATAATTTCTGTTTTGACAAGGCAATGCTGCTGTTTTCCTTCCTTTCCAGCGTTTTCCACTCTTTTCTTCGCCAAGGATTTAAGTGTCATGCCCTTCTCTTTGTGTTAGGAATAAGCATTTTCAATTGAAGGTTTTTCTCTCTGCATGCTCTGTGTCATTTTTTAAATATCAGGTGGCACGCTGACAGCAGGGGGGAGCAGGGGAGCACCCACCAGCTCTGCCTAATGGAGTCGGCAAACACCACCAATCACAGGAGAAAAATTAAATTCCAGAATATTCCTTCCATCTGTTTGCTATACTGTTCCAAACTCTCTTTTCAGTGTGATAGCCGAAGGGAGTTTACATACGCTTCAGTACCGAAGGAATGCGTTTCCACTGAAGGAGTTACTGCACCACAAGCAATGACCTCTTTCCTGTTTGAAAGGCATTAATTACTGCAGTTCCTAAGAAAGCGAGTGACTGCCTGTGGGCGCAAGATTAATCCAGGCGAGTGTTACACAAGCTTTTCACGCACTGATTTTTGGAGTGTCTGCCTCTGACCTGCTGCACCCAAGCTGCTCCAGTTCTTCCTCAGCCCCTCGCATTAGTCACACCTCACATCTGTATCCAAACCTTGTTGTTGTTCCAGTACTGAACATCTATTCAACACAGCTCAGCTTGTGCCAGACTCTTCTCCAGTACTGCACATATGTGCCCACACTGGTTTCTGCAGAAAAGGTCCACGCTAACAGAGCCTCAAACCCCTTAATAAACTAGCCTGAAATAGAGCTGAAACCTCGTCCTACCATTCTCATACAGGCAAAACTGCCACAGAAGTCACTGAGAATATTGCCCAAGCAATGATTGCCTGACTAGACATTCTGGCTCCTAGTTTCTGTTATTTTGGTGTTGGGAGTATGAGTGTTTTACCGGACTGGAAGTAAAGGCACAAGAAGAGTATCTGCTTTCTGTTGGATTAGTGACCCTACAGGATGGAATCTCATCGATAGAATTACAAAGGAGACAAGGAATGCTGGAAGTCAGCTTTTAAGCTCAGTCAGTCACATACCAGCCCTCCCCTCTTCCCAGGAATCACAAATACTGTTCATGTTGGGAATATCCAAATCCAGCCATGGTCACACTTCAACTTATCGACTGTACTCCAACCAAGCAGGCAACACTGCTGCAGTGTAGAAAGTATCAGATCCATCAACATCAGGGGCATTTAACGTGACATAAAGACAAAATAAGCCCTAATCCAAATCTTCACCCAAGAGGCAGTTTCTGTGAGACAGCTCCCATTAGTAATTTACATGTACTGCAATATCAGACTCATTTCATCTTCATTTGTTTAAACAAATGTAGTGCTACCTACAAGTAAATGGTCTTACTGAGAGCTGAAGGTTATGATCACCTGCTCTTCTCTCACCTTAATAACCAAAGCCTTCCTTGAGTGCCTGCTCCCTCTGTACATATCAAACCTGGGTGTAAAGGATTCCCAAATCAGGCCGTGGGAGTGTATCTACACTTAGGGAATTTTTCACAGGAAACAAATACAGTAAATCAAGCCAGTAAATTTATACCAAAGAGCTAAAGATAAGTAGTTTATGTTTCTTCTAGAACTTGACATTTAAAAACAGTTCAGGAAACTCTTCAGTGTTTCTTTAAGGGATGGAGAGTATTTTACAGCCAAACTTCTCTTTACCCATGAAAACTGCAAGGAAAAAAACCCAGAGCCATTCACTTTCACTTGTTATAAGCAGAACTCTCACTGCAGGATGTTTAATATATTTTGGAATCCTGATATATCCTCTTCCATACATGAAGAATAAGGGCAATTTTGGAAGGAGTTTCCTCTGATTTAACTAACAAGAAAAGGAGAAAGGAATAACAGTGAGAAAACGTATTGCTTACCTGTTTTAGACACTTGGGAAAAGAAAGAGCAAAGCCAGAGTTTCCCAGTCGCCAGAATGAAAGATATTATAGACTTTCCAATGTATCTGAAGGGGCAGAAGTCCTGTCCTGCCTGCTTCAAAATGCATGAGTTACCAATCTGAGCTTAAGAGAAATTTTCTCAAGCTATTATCACTGCAACACCCATGAGATTCAGTAAGCCGTTCTTATTTTACTGATAATGTTTTAAGAACATTACTTAAGAACTTCAGTGTACGGCTTTATTAATCTGAAATATTCAGTAAGTGGTTGTCATGCTCTAAGGTTTCCTTAAACAGGCTGATATTACCAGAGCTTTCTAACATCCAGTCTGTTTGTTAACAGCATACAACTTCAGCAAGACTTTTCTGTCGTACTTTATACATTCCATTGCATTAAAAAATGAAGCAAACAGAAAGCTTGTAAGGATATTTGGACAGTCTTCTAGTTTGTGCTACTCAAATTCCCCAAATGCAATACTCATTCTGATTCCTAGACCACATGCAGGGACTTGGGAAAATAGAAGATGAGCTGAAGAAAGCAAAAATTAGCTTCAGAATTGCAAGCAGATGTCTAATGGGAAATATGTCTTTCTGAAAGGATAGTGGAAATCCCATGGAAGTCAAAAGTAAATTTACTCAAAGATCAGCCTCAGGACTCAACTTATTTAGTATCATTAGTAATTCAGGCCCAATAAGGAGGAAGAAGTACCTATGTCTATATAATCTCATCATAACTATGAGTTACTGATGTGACACGAACACTGAAGATCCAAACATGATCCTGGGAAGTTTCAGGTAAATATTGACAACGAACAGGTAAGTACAAATGTCACTATGATCTGCAATGTGATGCAGTTGCTGTGCAGGCCCTCTGCTATTCCCACCACAAAGAATGATATCACAGAAGTAAAGGTTCAGGGAAGGGTGATAAAAACAGTCAAAGCTTTGAAAAGATCACACAATGAGACACTGAAATGGCTTCAACTGTTTGCCTTAGAAAGGGGCAAGAAAGGACGGATCATGATAAAAGCACATCAAATAAGGAATCACACTAGTTCTGTGGCAGTTTCTGTTCTCTGTTGCGTAATACCGTAACAGGAAGATGTGCAATGAAACCGTGAAACGTGGAAATTGAAAACTAGCAACAGGAAATCGTTTTTCATACAACAGATAGACATATGATGGAATTTATTTCCACTGAAGGCTGAGGATGCCAAGAACTTAAGAAAGCTTTGTAAGGAACTGGGTGTTTACAAGGCATAATCCTATATCCTGAAACCATTGAGATGTATGCACTCATCAGAAGACATTTCATCCTCACTAACATTCATAATATCAACCTCTAAGACTGCCTATTTAAGAGAGAAACGTCATTTTATCCATGGGTATTCAAGAGCCTGACATTGCAAGGGCAAGCTCCTACCCCAGTTCATGTAACCATGATAACCAGAAGACACCCCTGAAACCAAACTTAATCCAAGGTAAAAATAAGGGTAAAAATAAGCCAAGATAAAAATAAAATTAATCTGCTTGTAAAATAAAAATACAGGTTTAAAAACACAAGAGTTACAGTGGAAAAAAGTAAGAGATTTACATTTGTATCTACATACCCCTATATAAGCTCCAAAGGGGTTTTTTTCATTACATACTGCCCAGCCAGTAAGTCAGTCTGAACTCCTACATACCCATGCAGCTGAGGGATTTCCTTTGGAAAGATCTTGTTCTTTTGACTAAAATTACTGACCACCTCAGCACTATTAACAACTACTAACAAATCATCCACTTTCTGTAAGGTAAATGTGTAGTTACGCCTGATCAAACCATGTTCAAACCCAAGGATGAAGCTTTTTCACACATTAAAGCACACACTGTGACCCCCTCACTTTGATATTGAGTTATGTCTTACGAATTATTGCTAATACAAACCAGATTCCTTTGCCATGTTGGATATAACAGAAATGTTTCTCAGGCTGAAGAATTGTGTTATTCAATCCTGTATTCACTGTGGCAGAAAAATTATGAGGGTAGATGTGAATGACCAGCTGGGAGGTTAAACTGGGTTTTGCCAGTTAGAATTGTTGCTGGACACTGACATACGTCTTGATAAAACATAAAGTCTTTTTCATTTCAATGTTAAACTGAGAAAAGAGGGATAAAAAAATATTAGAAAAGAAGTGACAAATGTATGAAGGGAGCACTAGTAAGTTATATTCTGTTCTTTCGTTCAAGGGCTGCAGTAGGTATGCATGGCCTTGGAAGAGGACACTTAACATGTTCCAGGGTGAGGAAAACTTGGAGAACCAGACTGCACCAGCCATATTTCGCCATGGACAAGGATCTGCTCCCAGACATGTTTCTCTAAGCTACACATGCTCATATGGAAAGGATCCCTGGTGCCTGCACTGCACCTCACATTCTCTCCATGACTCAGGGTACTAGAACACGAGAAAGGATACCAGAATTAAACAGTAAAAATAATCTCTTGCCCAATCAATTAAAATTTCACAGAATCACAGATTGGTAGGGGTTGGAAGGGACCTCTAGAGATCTTCGAGTCCAACCCCCCTGCCAAAGCAGGTTCCCTACACTAGGCTGCACAGGTAGGCATCCAGACGGGTCTCAAACATCTCCAAAGAAGGAGACTCCACAACCTCTGTGAGTAGGCTATTCCAGTGCTCCGTCACCCTCACCGTGAAGAAGCTCTTTCTCATGTTTGAGTTGAACTTCCTGTGTTCCAGTTTTTGGCCATTGCCCCTTGTTCTCTCACTACCCACCACTGAAAAGAGTTTGGCCTCATCCAATTGCACTCCACAGTTTAGATGTTTATAAACACTGATCAGATCCCCTCTCACCCTTCTCTTCTACAGGCTGAAGAGACCCAAGTCTCTCAGCCTCTCCTCATAGGGAAGATGCTCCAGGCCTTTAATCATCTTTGTTACCCTCCGCTGGACTCTCTCCAGGAGATCCCTGTCTGTCTTGAGCTGGGGAGCTCGGAACAGGACACAGTACTCCAGATGGGGTCTCACCAGGGCAGAGTAGAGGGGGAGGATCTCCTCCCTCGACCTGCTGGCCACGCTTTTTTTAATGCATCCCAGGATGGCATTGGCCTTCTTGGCCTCAAGGGCACACTGCTGGTTCATGGTCACTTTCTGCTTTCTTACATAGAAAAAACAATGCAAGCAAGATAGCTACCTCAAAGGCAGATACTTAACTGAGAGGGCAGATATTTGTCTGCTATATCTATGGGGAGAGACCCTGACCTTAAAAGTTGATGGTGTTTCTCTTTGCTAGTATTTCCTGACATCCCAGTACAGATCAAATTAATTTTGTTTCTGAATTCCCTTCACAAACCACCTCCCTCTATCTCCCTCCCCTTCATCACCTTTCAAACTTGGCAAACACAAGCATCTCAGGCACAAAATACTTCAGCAGAGAGCATGTCTCCATCAAAGCTTAATAACTTTACTCCCAGCAAGAATAATGGAAGGGGAGCTTCTTGGGCTGTATCCGTCAATTTTTATTAAACATTTCCTTCAAAGCTGTCAGGGCACTCATTCCTCTATCTAGTGAAAGCAAAGCTCTGATGTGGGGCAGTGCTGAAAGGCTCTGGGAAAAGAAGATGAGAGCCAACAACGTGACCACAATCACCAAAACTTCAATCTCACCAAGGCTATTAGAGGATACACTGCTGGTTGCTGTGAGTCACACAGAAAGATAACCACTCTGCAGACTTCAATACACCTTGAGAGAATTAGATTTTTCTAAGCTGCAGATTGCATTTTTTTCTCCTTTTTTTTTTTTTTTTTTCTCCTTCCCGGGTTACTCCATACCTCACTCCATCAATTTTGCTTCCTGTGTGTGGCAGGCAGGGGACACTGCATACATATCAGAGGCCTGGCACCCAACACTTCGGTATCATTTCAACAGGGCTCTGGTGTACGCCACAGGAATGGTTTCAGTATTTGATGAGGAATCTAGCTGCAAAGCTAGCAGCTAGAGATCAGAGGCAGTGTGAAGGGGAGGGGTAGGAATAACAAATCGCCTCACATGCTCTTGCAACAGGGTACAGTAATGTCCCCTGAGCCACCTGGGAACTCTGAGATAGATGAGAGAATGAAACAGACCTAGAGCCTCATCTGATCTGTGATTCCCGTGTCCTTAGGAGAACCCAGCAGCAGAAACAAGTTAAGTGACCTGTATTTCTAAGTCAAAGAACAGCTACCACAGCCCTCCTCTCAGGAATGCATGCACAGCACTTACTGGAACAGACTCAAACCGAGCTGGTCTGAACATTCCTGTGGCAATGGTGACAGACTTTAAAAGCCCCTAACTGACTTCTGGCAGGCAGAGATGCCTTGTGGTTAAAGAAAGTACACTAGAAGCCAGAGCAGGGTCTTCCACCTGGCATACTAAGTGACAGTCGTCTTAATCTATTTTTCGTCTGGATTATCTGGGTTACTAACTGTCCATGTCATACATGCGGAGGCAGTTCACGTCCAGCTAGATAATAAATTGAGGCACAGCACCACAAATATGTCCAGACTGTTTTTAGTACCACCTTGGTTCCAGTCACTGAAGCACAGCCCAGAGCCAGAACTAATAAACTCTGCTAAGCTTCGTTTGACACTACGCAAGCTCTAGGATTCACAATACACAGATGTCCCAATGCTTTCCTATGCAGTCCACCAAAGGCTGCAAAAAGCTGCATTCCCTTGCTTTAACCTGACCTGACTCCACAAAGACACTTCACCCACCCTGCACTCCCAATTTCCAAGAACTGTGTACTTGACCCCGAGCTGTCACGGACCAGCACTGCTCTGTGTTTAGACTGATGAGACATCCTGGAAACCAAAGTACCAGGGAACATAATAAAGAGACACCCCCCTTCTCCCCCCAGCTTTGGATCCAGCAAACCTGATCCATAATCAGCAGTGATTAGAGCAGTGGATCCCAAGACCTATTTATGATGAGAAGCATCAGACTCCACACCGCATACTATTAGACATATGGTATTTTGGTTGCTCTGTTTTCTTGAATAGCCCAATCATCTAGTACACTAAGTAATTAAAAGCTTTAAAATTATGTAAAAGTATAACAGAAATGATATTACATCTGTGGCTTCCAAGGTCTTATCTGCTAAATATGGATCATTATTATTCACCTCAAAGATTACTGCTATACCAGTGAATTGATTAACGGGCTACATTGACAAGTCAGTTCAGCTCCCACTGACTTACAGTAGAGTCAAGGTAGGTCCCATTTCAAAGCTCATAAAATCCATTATAAAAGTCGCTTAATCTCATATTTTAATATATAGATCCTGCTTAGAAAGCAGAGAAATGAGAAGTTTGTGATCTGTGTACTGAAGTGATAGATTTGTTTAGCTGCAGGAATAGCTGTGTAAATTAGCCTTTCCCCAGTAACATCAGCAACTTGGAAGATACTTCATGACTGATGGGAGTTGCATCCTTCTTTCCTCTCCAAATCCTCAACTATATTGCAAATCAATATATCTGTGCAGCAATGCTTTAAAGAGAGTACTCAATTACAAGATGAGATTCTGGCTCTACTATCAGTCATGACACAAGGTCTGACAAGATCACAATTGGATGTGATAGGCTTAGCAGAAGATGCTTTGGATGTTTTCAAAACACATCCTGTCTGGTAAGACTGTCAGACCAGGACTCAAATCCAAACCCAAACTCTGCCCAAAGCAAGCAGTGTTTGATTCAGAAATTTGCCCCTACCCACTAGTATATCACGTAATCCAGAAAGCGTTAATTAGAAGTGTTGTGCAGGAGGGAACTCTACTCCAAGCTCTGCCATAGGTTGCGCACACATAGGTTGTGTGTGCCTTGGCAGTAACTGCTTTCTTGATGCCTCAGTTTGTTCCACTGCAAAACAGGGCAATATTTTTTAAACCGTGGAACACTTTGAGACATTATGTCAGAGAAGTAGAAGAATGCAGACCAAATCTCCAGATGATGTGAATCAAAATTATTCTTTCAGTTTTTACTACTCTACCAAAATTGTGAATGAAAAAATGTGTAACTGGAAGCCCCATTAATATCCTGCAGCCCACAGGATATCAAAGGAAATAAAAAGGTTCAGATCCTTGCGATTGCAATGAATCTGATGTGGAACATACAAATCTGGAAAACTGAGGTCTAGAACAGAGAAGTGCCTTGCCACGCTAATTTAGCAGGACAGACACTTCCTTTTTCACATACATTTGCCTTAGGCTCTGAACTCTGTTGTATCATGAACATCCTTGGACACTCAGTCTTTCAATTCAAGGGCTGTACAGATCTTTAATTCTTTGCAAACACTTCTCATATGCCTGTTTCTCTAAGTATTCTGCTCAATTACTTCTTCGGTCTGTGCTGTTCACATGCAATCATAAAAATATACTGTGCTGTTTAGCCTCTCATGCCCTCAGAATTCAAAGTTAGTCACCCTAAACTTCAGAACTAAAGGTGTAAAATTCAATCCAGAGAGTCACAAGCTCCAGAAACCAGGAAATATCTCATGTTTCAACTGGATAAAAACTGGATCTTAAGTATCTCTCTACCCCCATTTTTGAGAATCTTTAGGACAACTTTTGACATGTTTCCTCATTAGTTCTCCAACTTCCTTATTGTCTTTGTTTCCCCTGACCTTCTATCATCTCTCTGGCACAAAGTAGGTCAGCTTTCTGCAGCTGAGATGTCTAACAGCCCCAGTCCTTCAGCTGGGTCCCAGTGATGGCTCAGACTCTTGACCAGCCGGAACAGTCATCCCATTCCCCCATCTCCATGATACCAGCCACAGATAGACGTTGGCTAGTGTGTATCCCACACAGAATGAATGAGCAAGCACCTGCACATTTGAACAGAAGATGCTACCCACCCACTTAGTAAAGACATTTCAGGTTTTATGTCACTGAGCGCTGTGGTTTTGTTCTTGTGGTTACCTCACCCTAAATTCCACCATGACAACCACAGCAGAATTTTGCTTCTCTATGGCCATTTTATTACTGCTAATTCAGCCACATGGGCATAGGGCTGAGCTGCACCTGGAATCTGCCCCTGACCCAGTCACTCAGCACAGGCCAGGGTCAACGGATTACCGTTTCATAGCCTCAGCAAATTTATCCTTTTCTAGCTGCAAGTTAGTTAAGCCTCAGCCTTCCCACAAGGAGCCAAGTGAGAATGAATGGCTCTGTGTCCAGCATTCCTCGCCCGAGGGCAGATTCTTTCTGGTCACAGTTATTAGTTCCAAGATCTTGCAGATGAAGGAAGCTTTAATGAAAAGACACTGAACCGCATCTTAGGCTCCCAGCTGTTTTGTGATGTGGGTGAAGAAACAGGCTTGCTAAAAATATCTCATTAGAAATATGATCCAACCAAATATAGCTCTAATTCCTTTATGTGACTTCAAGAGGGCGTACGCAGAGATGAGACATCTTGGCATACAAGCTCAAGGGCTTTGCTATGACTTCCTTCCTTTAATAAAGTCTCTTTGCAGCCATGTGCTAAATAGAACAGCACTGAAAAAAACAAGAAGTGCATTTTCGGCCCTGAATCTAACGGGCTGAAATAATTACACTTGCAGTAAACGTCAGTATTCTGTTAAAATCTTTCTGGTACGTTTTCATAAATCTTACAGTTTTCCTCACGGCAGAAATATCCTTCACTGAGCACTTGAGTGCAGCCACTTCTTTAAAGAACACATTAGCTGCTAAGCACCATACAGCAACAGCACGTAGCTGGTCAAAGCAGGGGGTGAAGGAGATTGCTCCATCCCTCTGAGCAAAAAGGGTGTTTTTTAATTTAAGAGACAGAAGACGATGTAAGTTAGAAGACTCAATGTACCAGTTTTAGATGAAGTGTTTGAATTAGGGAATCCTCTAATCTCTAGTAGGGATTTCAGTAACAGGTTGTCTCTAGGGGGTCTGTATTCTTGTTCTCACAAGCAACATTACTGAGGCCACTGAAGTGGGCAGTAAGAATCTTTCAGATGTTTTGGTTGTGTTCCAATTCTGTCAAAAAACTGAGACAGAATATGGGATAACTAAGGGTTACTTATATCTTTCATTTTTTAATGGGGTTCTCTTATTCTCCAGGGAAATACGCTGGATGGGATAACGTCAGCTATATTCTGCTTTGAGGTTTCTACTCCATTCTAATGCAACATCCCACTGTATTCTATATGCATAGCAATAAGGATGCTACACAGAAAAATCACCGCTTCTCTCCCTAAGACAAATGTCAAGTTCTCTACCCCTAGCAGGATGCCATCTGCTTCTGCCCCCATGTGTGTCTGCTAACCCCCAAAACACCTGCTCTGTGACACACAGAAAATGTGGAGCTGCCAAGCAGGAAGAAGTAGCAGTCAGGGAGCATGGAAAGTCTTAAGGCCCTCCCTCTCACCCCATCACCATTCATCCTGCTGGTCCCACTATTTGCATGGTCTCTCTTCCAAGCACCGACAAGGTCAGGTGCTTGACTGAACCAAGATGCAGGCAGCATAGCTGTTGTCATCTCTTTCAGGGACTAAGTAGTACATATTCTTTCTCGTTGCTTAGAGCCACTTGCAGAGGAAGGTGCCTCTAGCTGCTTAGTTACCATGCCTGAGCCAGTGAAGACCAAACACAGACGTGGCCAATGCTAGGAGACTGAGTTTCCTTGCTTGCTTACCACTGTGCTTTTACCTCCACTAGCAACGCGAGTTTACTCACCCTTAATACTGGCTCTCCTCAAGGATGTTCACATGCTATCTAAAGCGCTAAGACCAAGCTGGATTCCATGTAAATCAGAGTAAGATCCCAATAGACAAGTGAGAGTTCTTACATTCAAACTTTCTTTACGGTCAACTAAAAGAAGATAAGTCTAATGAAAATCCAAGAAAAATACTTCATTATTAGTTTAACTAATGCTTTATCAATCTAATGAAAAAAATTAGAAACACTTCTTACAATCCAAATGATCAAGTTCCTATTGTGGATTACCAGTAATGCAATAAATGCCTAGAAATAACTATCTGCCCTTTTCTTCTGACATCAAATTCTCATCTTCTTGGTACAATGAGTTGTCAGGAGGGAGGAGAATTATGTTGATGGTGACTTTTTTCTTCCTAGGTCTTGTATCCATTCTAGGTTATTTTTGCTTGATTATATTCTACTTTGTAAATAAGTTACGTTTTTCCTCCCCTAATGGTTCTCAGGGTTAGCTGAGCCACAATTCCTTCTCTATACAAGGTATGATGCAATAAAACATGGCATGGTATCTTTTGGGAAAGAACCACACGACCGCACAAAGTGAAGTAAAACCTAAAGTAAACCAGGTAATAGTATAGCTAAAAACAAGCTCTAAACAACAGGATAGGCAACAGACCTTACCATTGAAAAATTCCACTACAGTTGGGACACTAGTCATCTCATTCTAGAACTACTTACAGGTAGAAAAGTTTAAGTAGTTTTATACACACAACTAAAGTTAAGGTACAATAGATTTAAAGACTATATAAACCCAGACAAGGCCTGACAAGTTTTAAGGCCTGCTATGGCTAATTACTATTAGAAAATTTGGGATCTGCTACCAGCACTTGGCAAAACCAAGTTGTCTGGGGGATGGCATTGCAGAGTCATGGACATGAAACAGACAAAGCCAGGCACGCACTATTTTAAAACACTAGAAAATCACAAAGATTCAGTCCAAGTCTGGAACCCAGCCAATCCAGATGGATCAGTCCAAAAGGGCAAAGCAAGAACACAGCGACCAGCCTGCAACCCAGACAGGACACAGGGAAAGCCAGGGTGAGGATGGCTTGAGTAGTTTACAGCTCTCAGGGAGCTTTTGTGCAGATCCCTGCTTCATGTCAGCTTAGTACTTACTGTTATTGGGCTTGAGGAGTCCAGCACCTTACCCACTGCTTGGCTGTGAATGCAGTTGCTGTCTCTCCATCCATTCACTCCAAGTGAGAAAACAAAAGCCAGACACTGTAATGTGTCTCCTATAAACAAACGGGCTTTTGCATGATCTCTGATGCATTCTTATTTTTCTGTATATTATTGGAAGCATAAGCTTTTTATTTGAAAGATAAGGAAGGCACAGCACTGAGATAAGGATATATAGTCGTAAATATAACCAAAGTAGTTAACATGCCTCCAAACTGGAAGAAGCAGCCAGGGCAGTATCTCTTACATATAGATCCTGTAATACATCTAACATGGCAGTTCAGGCACAGAAAGTTGAGACAGCAACAATTTATCCTAATTTTCAGCTAGGATAGTTAATTTTCACAAGAAGCT
This sequence comes from Psophia crepitans, assembly GCA_013399095.1. Lineage (NCBI taxonomy): Eukaryota > Metazoa > Chordata > Aves > Gruiformes > Psophiidae > Psophia > Psophia crepitans. The sequence continues at coordinate 314,001 of VWZZ01003707.1, read as the reverse complement.
GGGAGGGGACAGAGCCAGGACAGCTGACCCAAACTAGCCAAAGGGGTATTCCATACCACGACATCATGCTCAGTATAAAAGTGGGGAGCTGGCCGCGGAGGAGGAGTCACTGCTCAGGGATCAGCCAGGCAGTGAGCAAATTGCATTGTGTATCACCCATTTGGTATATTCTAAGTATTGTTGTTATTTTCTTCCCCTTTTGCTGTCTCAGTAAAAACCATCCTTATCCCAACCCACAAGTTTACCTTTCTCTTCCAATCCTCACCATCCCATGGCGGACAGAGGAGTGAGCAAGCAGCCGCGTGGTGCTCAGCTGCCAGCTGGCACTGAACCATGACACAATTCTACCTTAGAGTTCATCAGGAGTAACTTCTTTGATTTCATTTGCTTTAATCCTTCCTTACACCTTTGTAACGGCAGAAGTAACGTCAGAAACCTCTCAAGGCAAAGTGGTAAAGAAACAATGCATGAGAGCACTTCTTTCTCCTAATTGCCAGACATACATATGATCTGATCCCACCTCACCACTAGGGAAGGGCCACAAGTCAAATCCTTCAAGGCAACATCAGAAGATCTAGTTGTGTTCCTGACAAGTGAGAAATACCAAACTAAGGATAAAAGATAGGTTGCTGGTCTCCACAGGACACCGGCACTGACAATGAAGAAAATATAATCCCAGAAACCATTAATTTTACTTCACCCTTTCAAGTTGTACTGACGTGTAGAGACAGAGAGAAGAACATGACACAAACAGACAAAAGAAATTATCAGAGGAAAAACCTGCTGTAGGTAGACTTTGTTCTAGAAAAGCCTATGCATTAATCAGTAATTATTTAATATGCCTACTAAAGCTAGTAGAGATCCCTACGTTCTTATTTTATTATAAATGTCTGTGTGAATTGTAACCAGAACTATCTGCAGTCCATGTAGACCCACAAGAGGAAAAGGGGGGGAGAAAGGGGCTCCGGCACTTTCTAGGTGTTTTTGCTTCCTATAGCCACATTTTTCAAGACAAGACAGCTCTACTTGTTAGGCATAGAGTGGTTTTGCCTTGAGGTTACAAGGTCTTCAAAAAATCTAGTGAAGAAGCTAACAATATCTAGAGAAGGACATGTCCAGTAACAGGACATGAGCCGGCAGTGTGCCCAGGTGGCCAAGGCAGCCAACAGCGTCCTGGCTTGTATCAGGAATAGTGTGGCCAGCAGAAGCAGGGAGGTGATCGTCCCCCTGTACTCAGCCCTGGTGAGGCCACACCTCGAGTACTGTGTCCAGTTTTGGGCCCCTCACTACAAGAAAGACATCGAGGCCCTGGAGCATGTCCAGAGAAGGGCAACGAAGCTGGAGAAGGGGCTGGAGCACAAGTCTTATGAGGAGCGGCTGAAGGAACTGGGACTGTTTAGTCTGGAGAAGAGGAGGCTCAGNTTTCTTCTCGGAAAGGGAGGTCGGGCATTGGAACAGGTTGCCCAGGGAGGTGGTGGAGTCACCGTCCCTGGGGATGTTTAAAGAAAGGTTGGATGTGGTACTTAGGGACACGGTTTAGTGGGTAATAGGTGGTGGGGGGATGGTTGGACTAGATGATCCTTGAGATCTCTTCCAACCTTCATGATTCTATGATTCCATGAAAGCATCATGAAATTCAGGGAAAGCCACTCAGTACTTAGTGCATTTGCTCCTGAGAAATGATTGATTCAGAAAAGTATGTCCATTTCTTTGAAGGAGAAGTTATTAGTCTAAAGGTTAAAATAAAATATTCTCTACTTGCTTTTGTAAAGCTCTACTTATTTAAAGTGACAGTTAAAAAAAACCTGTACTACTCAAATATGTAGGTTTTTTTCATCCTGTAGATATTTAACAATACAAATAGGTTCCCATTCACTTCTAAACACTTTCACAAACACTAAAAAAAGTTTCCTGTCCTGATATTGCAAATGCTGCAGGAAGATGTTTATTTAATGCAAGACCAAACTGTAGGATTTCTAAAGCTTTATGCTTTTTCACTTTCCAACACATTCACAAGGCTATTATGCACATGCCAGCATGAAGAATAAGAATGAATTGCTAAATCCAAAGTAATCATCCAGGACTGAGTGGGCATTACTGTGTAAGAAGTTCAGACAATTCTGCATACAGAGAAGACAAGCTTTATTCGTACTCCAATTTCAGAAAGAACTCTGGAATTGCTGTTAGGAGACAAGTTATGAAGTGCATATTCCCATCATCTACCTCTTTTGTGAAAAAATTTGATTTCTTTAGCCCTATTTCATTGCCTTCTCCTATTAGGTAAGCATAGTACTGCTTGTACCATATACACATACCCACAGACTGAAATGCAGCAATTTCAAATTGCATTCCTTCCTCACTGCAGATGTGAGAAAATTAACTCGTTCATGTGACCACAGTAGGAGTCAGGCTAAACGGAAGGAAGAAAGAAGTGCTCATCAACATTCCTGCTGAAATGCAAAGAAATTTAAGCTGTCAATACAGCTCTGACAGCAAGAGAAGTCGCAGCACCCTGAGCCGGTGTTGAAGCGTTGCTGGCAGCAGGGGCAGCAGTTCTGGCAGCGCTCCCGCACCAGGGATGCCCGCAGATATCTGGTGTATCCCTGGTGTCTCCTCAGGTGCTCATCTGAATCCAGGAAACCAGTCCTTGAAATCAAATACGAAGTTAAGAGACTAACTTCTCAGCGCTTTTCTGCATAATGAGGATATGCTTGGACATCTTTATTGCTCCAGCAGTTAAGAAACACCCATTTCCCAGAATTCCCAATCCCATTCCCCTCTCCAACCAAAAAAACTTTTATGTTCTCTCCTGTTTAACCATCGTCCTGATCACAAGCTTTTCCCATGGTGGATAGGAGTTACTGCTATTTTAACACAGGCTGGAGGAAACTAAGTAAGCTTAGCAACAAGATTTTGCAGAGCGAGGTGTGAACACTGCTTCCTACATACGGTGCTGGCTGTGTGCGAACAGCCGTACCGCTAACTGAGGCGGGGTGCAGGCTGACAGGCCAGTGGGTTGATCAAGGGTGGGCTGACAAGACAGATGTAGTTCAACTAGGGGATGTACAGTGTCCTGCACCTGAGGAAGGAACAACCTCATGCACCAGCACCTGCTGGGATCCACCCAAATAAGCTTGTCCTGCTAAAAAGAAGTGAAGCTTTTCAAATGATGCGAGCACAAAAAGCTTGTGTTTTCTGTTCTTTATATTGTGAAACCACTTCCCCTCCATTCCATAAGTAGTAGGGGAAGGAGGATATGATTTCCTTTTGTAGTTCAGGATGTGGGATAATTTTCTTTTTTATAAGTTTTTTAAATTTTTGGCACAAGCTGCCAGCAGATATTTGTTGAGCTTCTTGGCATTCTGATCTTGTCTCTGGCACTAACGCATGCTTAAAGCTTGTGGAAAGTGTTCTCCTATTCCTTAAATTTCATCCTCCTTCTCCTGTCCACCCTCAGTTCTCAATAGCTCTCACAAAAACTGGCTGACGTACCACTTCTCTTGCTGACACACAGTGAGTGCTTCCTTTTTCCTCAGCAGCACAACTGCTAATTCTTCCTTGGCATTGCTTATAACAAGATGTTAACAGATACTGGGAGAACCCAATAGCTGATGATTTAAAACAGACACGGAGGGAGGACATGGGAAAGGTGACTTTTACAGTGGTTTGCCAGCTACCAATTTTGACGCAGTATCATCTTGTTTCCTTCTCTCCTCTGTCTTGTGGCTGGAGCAAGGAGCAAGCTGCTGCTTTACAGTCAATTTTCTGCTTAGATAGCTTTGGGTGAGGAAATACAAAGCAAAGGGATCACCAACAGATGCCAGTATTAGTTACAGAAAGATTCCAAGCCTTAAATTTTAGAACATGTCACACACTCATTGCCCTTTCCCTGCTATGGTTAAAATAATGGACCATCATTAATCCATTTAGGAAATGGATCCTCAATCAAGCCTCCCCCCACTCTTCCCCACTCCAGTCCCTGTTGCCAGCACCTAGAATATAGTCATGGCCAGCACTTGATCTGGCCCCTCTCAGAAAAGCCACAGTCAAGATACTTTGGGGCTTCTAAATACTCCAAGATCAATTCAAATACGTTGATATTAAAAGTTACACAACTTCTGCTATCTCAACTCTGACCATTCAAGCTGCTGTTCTCATCTGTTCTCACTAGTGTGAAGTCTTTTTCAGCAAAAATGGTCAGCTAAGTTCAGCTTTTTGTATACATGGCATAAAAACATCTATCTGGCTGTCCCGTGGTTGTATTAGGTCTACAAGACTAACAGGGGAATCACTGAACTATTATTTCATTGTTTTAATACAAAAAAAGAGATGATGTCCTAATATTTTTAGGGAGCTGCTGTTGAGGCCAAACTCTACTTATGTCACAATTTAAACTGGGTAAAATAAACATGAAAAGCTATAAAACTTGTAAGTGAAACATCCTGTTCTGATGATACATTACCATGATTTTCAACATTTTTAAGTGATTGTACAAAACTGAACATTAGGTATAAATAATCTCACTGCCTGTTGAATAAAAATGTGCAAATGTCATGATGCCTTTTCAACAGTAGCCACAGCTTAAAATGGAAAGTTGTCTGCTACAGCTTTGATATTTGGCAACATGTATTTGCCACGTTGTATGTTCCCATGCATATGGGAATAACCATTTATGTGCTTGTTAACTAATACAGATGATCAATTGCTCACAAATACAGTAGAGCAATTATTTGACATTATATCACCAACCAACTGCAGTTTTACCTATATTTAAATCTTTTAGGAAAGTGACAATGAAAAAAGTGTGTCCTTTTCCTCGTGGTTTTCAAGACCAGCGAAGATTGTTTCTGCTTCGGCAGATACTGTTCATTTGGTAGTGTAAAGATTTCTGTAAACGCTGTTCCTCTTTAAAATTATTCAGGGGCAAAAGCATTTGTTGATCACCTTGTAAAGAAGTGAGAGCTCCTTCTGAAAGCACTGCAGAAAGTTTAAAGTCCCACCAAGCTGGGAATTTGGACCACCTGTCAAACAGCACAGCAGAAATGTTTGCCAGTTTTCCCACAAGGGGCAATTTCCCTCTCATTTGCAGCATTTACCCTACTCTGGAAAATGAAGCTTTGCAGGGAAAGCTGGAATATCACCTAAAAAATTGAAGGTTTGCTTTTTAAAGGGAGAAGAGGAAGTTTAGGTTGAATATTAGGAAAAATTTCTTCACTGAAACAGCTGTCAGGCATTGGAACAGGCTGCCCAGGGAGGTGGTGGAGTCACCGTCCCTGGAGGTGTTCAAAAAGTGTGTGGACATGGCACTTCAGGACATGGTTTAGTAGACATGGTGGTGGTGGGTTGACGGTTGGACTTGATGATCCTAGAGGTCTTTTCCAACCTTAAAGATTCTGTGATTCTATGAAAGGATACTCACCTCACTCCATCACAAAGGCTGCTCAGCAGAGAGGAAAGGAAGAAGTCCCTTCCACAAAAGAGCTAGCCTCCATATGCAGGAGATCACAGCAGTCAGGAAGAGATTCCAGCACTGTCCTCCAACCGTGGGACCACGCTGTACAGGTGGCAAAAAGTTCCATTGAAAAGAGGAGGTAGAAATAGAGAATTCAGAGACAAAGTCAAACTGCCAGTGAAAATGTACCACTCAGGTGCATCGCCGTGGATTGGGTGATTTCGAACTCCGAGCGAGGCCGGACTGCGCTGCCGCAGGTATCAGCACAACCACAGCCTACAGACTGGCTACTGCGCCCCACAGCACATGGCTCGCCTGAGACTGCGGGGCACGTACACCGCCATAGCTGTGTGTAAATTACATGCGATTTATGTCACCTCGGAATTTGGCTCGTGCTGCTTTTTCCCTTTAACACAAATTGGCTTCTACATATGGCAATTAAAACTAACCTGGCAAGTGGGAAAACACCTGTATAAACCTCTCATTACCCTGACAGCCCACACTACTCATACTGCATTCTAAGAATTCAGTATTGCCCGAGGTGGGCGATTTTTGTGACTTTCTACAGCCAACGAACTTCTACCAGATGAGCTGCCACCTTCCCTAATCCTAATGTTTTAACATTACCAAATCCTGATTAACTTTGTGGATTAACCAGGTTCCAGGTCTAACAGCCAAGATGTATTTTACCTAAAGCTCCATTCACAGTTGACTGGCAAATACCTGTTATAACTTCTAGTCACTGGCAGATCTGCTTCAAATAGCTCCTTGGAAGTAATTATCTGTTGTGCCTCATGGATGCCATATGTAATCTATTCCAAAACACTAAATCGCATAGAATTTACTGATTTCTTAAGTTTTTTTTATTCAAACTCAACATTCTAAACACGTTCATCAAGAGGATCACAGGTCTGGAACCAGTTTCCAAAGAACCGCAGGTGGTTTGTGATGCAAAGGTAGTTCCTTCACCCTGCTTTGCTGAAAGAATAAAACAATTCGTATTGGAACATGTTTTGCTTTGGCAATTTGAGACTGCTTAATCCTGAAACTAACACAATTCACATCAACCAACAGATATTTGCCTGAGATTTGAAGACAAACTAAGCTTCACAAATCCTACTACCAAGGCAAATTCCTTATAAATCCTTCCATGTATAGGATGCAGTTACAAGGACAGAGAAATACAATGCTCTTATACAGCCCCTAATCTATTTGCTAGAGGTCAGTAATACTTTGAGCAGCCAGGAGGCTGCATACATACAGAAAAGGACAGAGATATTATTTGGGTTAAGCCCAAGACTGAAACCACAAGAACTGAGGTTTATTCTCAGGTTTGTCAGTAATTCATCAGTGACCTTGAAGAATACTCCCATACTTTTCAAAATAGAACCAAAAAAAAAAAAATACCCAGTCATTTAACACACTTGTTGAACTCATTAAAATTAGTAAACTGCTTTAGGGTTCAGAAATTTTAAAGCTCTCTTCCAGCAATAACCTTAACAGTAGCAGTAAAATTAAGCTTATTTAATCCAGAAATCTGCTCCCTAGTAGTGATGGCGATAACCACAGCTAAATGAACATGACTTAGTAGCAGAATAAATGTACTGATTTTTATTTGGGTTTTTTTGTTTTGTTTTTTTTTTTATAAGTTCTTATCCTGGATAAAGAAAGACAAAATAGATTTGGAAGAGATTTGAAGAAAGGAACAAGATGCTACAAAGAGGGCATTAATGTTTGAAACTCTTTGGGTTTAAAAAAGATTTGCAAGCCTCATGAGGGAGTCTTTGAATATCTTCAAAGATCAGGTTATGCTGTTTTCAACCACTTTGTCTAGAAATCAGATAGATACTTTCATAATTATGCATACTTGCATTAATATTTGCTAAAATGTCATGCTGCTCCTTCTTTTGAGCCTTGAGAGCATTTTCTGCCTGACCTTCCCAGACCAGCAGTGATCTCCATATTGGGACTGAGGAGGGAAGCAAGTGATTGTGTGAGATAATCAATTAGGGAAAAAGCTTTACTCTTATTAGTTCTTGGGGAGAAAAAAACAAACAAACAAACAAACACCCACAAATAAACTATATCCAGATCCACTATGGTTTGTTGCTTACTCTGTCTCACCTGTGGCACCTTCTGAAATTCATACACATTTCAGAAATCTAATGTGATCCTAAGATACTTAGCTATTCAAGAGCTGAAGACATTCAAAATAGTCCCTGAGAGAGAACAAAGAGAAGGGAGGGGGGAAAGAAAATTGCAGTGCATGCTGGTTTATTTTTTAGTACCTGAAATGATGCATGAGCCACAAGCGAGTGTATTATTAATCTCACTACAGTGAGAAGAAAATAATCATAAAGAACAAATGTATTCATTATTTGTGGTTTGACAGTTTCTTCATTCTACTAAGATGAAACACCATGTGAAATTAGTAACTCTTGAAATTCAAACACTGGTGTACATGCTTTGGGACAGAGTCTGCACAACCAAAACAAGTGCAGATCCCCCATAACAAATGTCCCAACGCCAATGCCCCTATTAACGCCCCTCCCAACCTCTTGCCCACTGCTAGCGGGCTCACAGTGGGAAGCCTTGACACTGTGCAAGCAGTGTTCAGCAGCAGCCGTAACACCGGTGTTACCAACCATGTTTTAGCTACAAACACAAAGCACAGCAACATAGGTGCTGCTATGAAGAAAGTTAACTTCACAACTTCACCCCAGCCAGACCGAGTACAAACATACATAGGATGGAAGTATTTAAACCCAGCCTAGGGTACTTCACACTAGAAAGAGTTATTTTTATTTGCTTTTAGGACTGCATCTCATGCATTTTACTGCACCCTTCCATGGTTGAAGGACACAGAAGAAAAAAAGCAGAAAGACAGAACTTTATTTTCAAACACTTATCTGCAGACAACCTTTAATTCTTTCAGATTATTCTTAGACTTTAACATTTCCATTTCTTGAGAATCCTCACTCGCATGTCACTCCTCACCCAACCTACCTCCTTACAGTCACAAGAGCTCAACCAAGTTAAGGTTGTTTCTTCCATGCTCTGCACCATCTTTTTTTCCTTTAATTTTCAGCCTCAGCTGGAAATGCCCTCCATCAGTGGTTCTGCTGCCAGTCTTATGCCTGATTGCTTTAATTAAAAGACCAGAAGGGATGATCTAAGAGTCTCATCATCAGGCTTGACATAATTAGACTCCTGGACTCAGTGTCAAATGCTCACAGGGCTGCCTCAACCTTTCATCCTTCTAAGGCACCCATCGGCAGTGCTATACAACATGCTTTGCAGCAAGAACCATTTCTGAAAAAAAAAAAAAAAGGCATTAGAAGAAAGGTTTAGTCTTCTTTCTTGAGACATAAAAGATCCCCCTGGCACTTTTTCATAGAGTCCAGATTTGTGTATATAACCTCAGCCAAAGCAGCCCTAACATCTATGCCAGAAGTAGCTTTATTTTAGTAATGCCAAGTGTATGAAGTTGAAAATTGCCTAGTGATCATCTGGAATAGAACACAGTATGTAAATAGCTTCACTATTTATATCCTGTATAGGGCCAGTTTTAAACTAAAATGAGAAAATTAAAGGGGAAAAGGAGGTCACTGCACTCTCTGATATTCTCCAGCACTTGTCAGCATCAATTAAGCACAAAAGATCAAAGCATCATAAACAGAACAAGATTGTTTTCAAGGTGTCTCAGATCCCACTACACTGAGTTGACAACCAGGTATGCACCACTCAGGTCTGCTAAACAGAGCCAGAAGTGATCCACTGCGGTCATTGATATGGCTTTAGTCTCCAAATTCCTACATTTTCTCTGACTTTGTTCTTAGAGACTAGGTTCTAGCCTTTTCTGAAATTTAAGTGCTGTTTTACATGCACTGCTTTCACAAATTAGAGGACACTGGGACATCATCTTAATTGTTAAAGATTCTTGCCTGTTGTATAAAGGTGATACTACTACAAACACAAACAAGCAGCTAAAATATTAGTTTCTGGAAGACCAAGTTAAACAGGACACACACATTACTGAAACCTCACAGCTGGGGCCTTGTAGGTGAACATACACAGATGCAGCCAGCTTAAACAAGGCACATAGTAGTTTAAGTAAGCAGTTACCACAAAGGATGTATTTTTCACTGCTGCTGAAGTGCAAGCCTTAAAACTAAGCTTTTCTGCACACCCTGTTTCCATAAGTGTGGCCATACTGCCATCAAGTGGGGAGTACAGAAGGGAAGAAGGATAAAGATAGTCATGAAGATATATGAATAGAAGCACTGCAGTGAGCAAGAGTAATGGAATTCCGAATACCCAGTTCCAAAGTCACATTTTAGGAGCCAATTCCAAAGTAACATGCAGATACCTGGATAACTGCCATATCATTTCTACACAGTAAAGACGCAAGACCAGGAGACTTGGACTGAGTATCAGTGAGAGTTATGCCACGGGCACCAAAGGCTTGTGACCAGACCACAAATTAAACCACAGGAATAGATACTGACATAGTAATCAGAATTAACTCAAGGCCCGTATGCATAGAAACATTTTCCAGGGGAAACAGGAGTTAAAGTTCAGCAACTAAGTCACTAGCTGGGAACTATTCTAAAAATTGCTCAGAAGTGCACAGTGCTCAAAAGGCACATGTAAATCTATGGATGTATCCCTTCTTCCCTTCTTGGGTTCGTCTAGTTTAACAGCAAATGCACCTAACCAAAGGGAAAACTCTAGCCTGTTTAGTCAACTAAATAAAATTAGTGCCTTACCATGCGCCACTGGCTTTAATTAACTTGGAAATGCAGTGTCCATTCCAACTTAGAACCTGTAAAAGGGTTTTATTTACCCCATCTTCCATTTGTGAAGTCCAAAGCCAGTAGGGTTCGAAGAAGAACGTCTGCCCCTCTTTAAGAGGGTCAGAGGTGTTCCAACTGGAAGTGCCGCTGGGTTCTTTTCTCTGCAACATCCTGCCCCAAGACAGATGGTGCAAACAGCTCTGCGTGCCTGGCTCTGAAGAGGGAACAGAAAGGATATTCCCCGGTGGACAAAGAGGTCCTCGCACTTCAGTGAGAGCTAACTTCCAAAGATAACAAGAAAGTTTTCTGAGGTTTTGAAGGTTTTTTTAAACATAAAATGTACTCCTTCAGTTGCTTTTAGCCAATGAATTTCAGGCAGGGACTTTAGATAAATGGCATGGAAATGTGACTGATCTATCCATTAAAAAAGCTTGTCAACACCAAATGGTATTATCTATGTTTTATGAGTCTAAATGTGGTTTGTATGTTGCTGTGCTTCCATTAACTCTCCAGAACATGTTCAATTCGGCAGCAGGTTGTTGACAGTATGTGAAACCAGAAAGTGGGAGAAAGGCAGCTGAGGTCTGCCGTTCTCAGCAACAGGCACTAACTGGCTGAACAGCAAAGCTCTGCCTCTTACAGCCCATGCTGAAGACCAAGGTTCATCCTTTGCACACACATCCTAGGAAGGCACAGTACATTTTAAGAGGTCAATGCTTTCAGAATGACTAATGTGTTATTGCAAAAGGGGCATGATTCAGTTGACACATATGGAGCTCCCAATCTGAACCAAGGCATTTTTCCTCTCCTAGCCATGTCAAAGTTGAGATCCAGGTATCTCTGGATCTACCCCCATGGTAATAACTACGCATATGTGGTTCTCTGAGTAGGCTACAGGCAGTGCTTGATCACAGCCTTCAAAGAGGAAGGGACTGATTCATTCTCCATGACCTTGTTTTGGGTACAGGAACACACCGAATTACTGTGAGGTCTTCTCTTGAACCATTTTTCTATGATTCTAGGAAACGAACAAGTGACAGACCAGAGGGTGCGCATGATCTACTCTGGCTGAATACTTAAGGTGATACAGAGAAAACTATGCAGAAAACCAAGGATATGCCACGAATTTTGAATAACATCCTTCCTTTGACAGACCATCAAGCACTTCAAACAATGTGGCGCACCTAACTTTGCTAATTCTCTACAAAATTGGTCAAAGCACTGAAATGCATACTAAGGATTAGTCCTTATCATTATTTGTCCCATAAATTATATCAATTTATAATCCAGTTGTGAGTTTGGTCTTGGGCACCTCAGAGATCAACTGTTTTTCTTTTCTTAAACATGTGATTCTGCAGCAGCTGAAATCCACAGACTCTCCCAGAAGAGTATCTTTTCGTTTAACAGGAGAGGTGGCCGACAGGCAAAAATTCACACTACAGTAGGTAAGGGAAATGGGGAGTTTTCAGAAAATTGCAATTACCTCCTCAGGAACACCATACAGGCTAGCTGCTTGAACCATACAACAATGCATAGGCTGAGGAAAAGGCCAGTAAGAAAGAGGGAGGTGTTGGGACAGACCACTGATGAGGAGATAACAGTGCTGCAACTGTTGGCATCTTTTGCTGTTTGCCTATAACTTTAATTAGAAACAGCTAAAATGCCTACAAGAAAAAGGTAACTAATAGAGCAATGCCAAATGTCTCATCAACAGACACTTCAGGAATAATCATAAATGCAGCTGAAACAGAAACGGAAGCAGATGCACCACTGGGACAGAAAAAACCAAAATATGATGTCGCTGTACTTCAGAATCTAGCGGGAGACAGACAGACAGAATGAGTTTACCCAAGTCAAACACGTCATATCTTCAACTGTGTGAGACTGCTGGCCTAAAAAAAGAAATAAATAAATCAGTAAATCAGCTTTCTTGGTGATGTTATTTTCTCCATAACGGCTTATATAAAAAAGTCCCAAACACCATGGACAGGAGGGTAGGCAGAGGCATGAACAGATAACTTTACCCTGTAGTTCCACTGTGTGGAGTGTGATGGATGTTTAAGTGTTCCCTGTCACACTGCCAGAAACAAGTGAGGAAGAGTCTTGCCTCTTAACTGCAAAGGCTCAGGATATTTGAGGAGAGAGGATGCCATTACTCAATGGGAACGAAATACTGACAGTGCAATAAATACTGCCTACACATTCCGTCCTCCAAAAACAGCAGTGACAGTTCATTGCTTGGGATCTTCATAGCCCGGGGAACCAGGTCAGAGAAAAAAAGCCAGGTGCGAACCAAGATCCAGACCTCGTATTACTATCCAGACTTGTACCAAATCAGCCTGCTTCTGAAATACTCAGCAAGCTCCTACAATTAACAAGTCAAATCCAAGTAACCTTCAACATTGTCTTTAGGGAGCAGACAAGCCAAAATCCAGATCTGTATGTAAAATATGACTAAATACTCCTGGAAACATAACCTGTTCTTCCAAGAATTTTCAACTAAGTAGAATTCATTTACTTACCACTGGATTCCCGCAGTGAAAGGAAGTTGCTTCTGTCTGTCCCTAAAGCACAATGAATGAATGAATGAATGGATGGATGGATGGATGAACCTTCAGGTTCTTGCACTTTAAGTGTCCCTGTCCCTAAGCTATTTGCAGTCTCGGATGTCTGTGATTCTTTGAGCAGGGCATCCCACCATAGCCCTTTGGACAGACTCCATACTCTGAAATCGTTCAGTCGGGAGCCAAGGGTAACAGCAAGGTAAAGTCTTTTGATCCTCACTTTTAATACAAGAATGTATGCTAGTGATAAAAAGCACTGACAAACCATCCGTAATTCCACTGTGAAATTAACTGGGCGCATACAACCAAGATGAAACCATTTCCAGCTATTTTATGCTACTCACTTAACTTCAAATATTTCAACCTTAAGATTTGTTATAAAGAAAAGGTACTGAAGGCAGACAGTCACTAGGAAAAGTTTCTTCCAGTTCTCCGCCCACCAGATGGTTATTATTCTTAATAATGTATTCAGAGGCAAAAAGCACTTTTCTTCCCACTACTTGATACAGCATGCAGTCTTTTGGAACAGGTTGCTCAGGGAGGTGGTGGAGTCACCGTCCCTGCGGGTGTTGAAGGAAAGGTTAGACGCGGTGCTGAAGGACATGGTTTAGTGGGTAATAGGCGGTGGGGAGATGGTTGGACTGGATGATCCTTGAGGTCTCTTCCAACCTTAATGATTCTATGATTCTATGATTACAACCTGTCCCCAATTCTGAATCCACCACGTTTCTACTTAGTAGGTTCCTCCTCCACCTACCTGGGCATCAGCAGTGCTTTTAAAATGGAACCAAATTAATTTGCAGGGAGCTTGTCATAGTGGGATTTCATTCTTGTGTTGTCTCACAAACCCAGAGCTATTTCAGGAGCCTATTAAATGCTTCTCTACAAAAATCAAGGTGCTTCAAATGAAAGGAAGATATAAATAATGAGTACTGTATTTCACTCTTACCCCTTGTTACACAGACTTCATTTGGGATCGTGGCCTTGTACAAGACACATGAGATGATTAAATACAGCTTCAACAATAAGGTGGAACATTATGAGCGAGATTCACAATATAAAAAGCCTCATCAGATGCTGTCAGACTTGCTTGTTATTGGCCAATGGTTGCAGAGCTCAGTTCTCATATTATGAGACTTGCAAAACAGCATCTGATAGTGAGGGTGTGTCAAGTCACCACAAGATCCTGCCTAGCGACTGTGCCAGATGACCACAACTGATGTCACACAGCACTCTGACATCTTACAGGGACACTCCTGAATCACCATTGCTTGATAACAGCACGTTTCTGTTATAATGGAATATTGTAATGGCAGGGCTGCAACACATGGGATCAGTAACACCCGAGATGGATTCAGAGACTGCAGGATGTGATGAGAGATGTCAAAAGCAAGCAGGTCCATATCATCTGATCTTCAGTGCTGAAATTAGAAGGTTAATCACCTCATAGCAATACAAGCATTCATAAGAGAATTTACAGCTACAGCTTAAACCACATTGTTCTTGGCTGCCTCCTGAAAGAACCCATTTCTGCCACTAGAGAACCTGGGAAAACTAGTCTAAGATAAATGTCCACTCTGAGATGTCCAGTGTTTGACACAGACTGTAATGATTTAAATAAATGTTTGCAAGACTGTAATGCATAGGGCACAGGAGGACACACCAAACTGAAGAAAACAGAAGTAACAAGCAAATCCTTGGTGCATACAAGTGAACATAAATCCACTTACATCAGCGGAGCTTTGCTAGTTTCAACCTGTCAAAGAACCGCAGCGAAACTAGTTTGCTGCCTCATTCGCTTCCTGTTACAAACAGGCAGCCAGGCTCCCAGTAAGGCTGTATTCAAAAAGTAATTAAAAACTGCAACACATAAATGCAACAAAACCATGATAAATTGGTGCTACGGTTTTTGGTATAACATTTCCTTCATTTTGACAGCCTGCCTTCACAAGCCAGATGCTAACAAAGCAAAGTGATTTCTTACAAAATGCATTTATAACAGTGTGGACATCTCACTGACCTCACCGAGTGCCCAACTACATTAGCATCTTTTTAGTCCTCCTGCTAAAAGGAACCACATCATGTTTACAAATCTAAAAAAGCATACCAAACCAAGCTTTTTAAACCAAACAGAATAATTTTTACAGTATTCTGGAAATACTCTGCACTCATCTTTCCTTCAAGCTGCAATTGAGAATTACCAAGATCTCCCATAAGGCTACATGAAAAAGATGAACAGCAAGCAAACCAAGCCAAGTGCTTCCCTAGCTCTGCCAAGAATTAAACACACAGCTCCATCAGCAAGAGAGCTTGCTTTAGTAACAAAATCTGTCTCAGCCTGTACCTAAAAGGTTTCCTAAGGCTGCAGATTAAAGTTTAAAGGCCACTAGAAAAGCCTCAAGACAGGGAGAGCTCCTGTAGGAAAAATGCTATATAGAATTTCCAGAAAGAAAAAGGTAATTACTACTTTTAGTAACAACAGTAATAACAGCAATAGTCCCTATTTTTAATGATTCTCTTTCCCTAGAGATCTTGGCATGTTTTATAAGTTATATAAGAACCAGTGTGCAGTCCACTTAACATTGAAATTCAGCCATCTCTGAGCACAACTGCAAAAGACAGTATTAAATTACATTTCAGCACGACCAAAAAAAAAAAAAAAACCAAACCAATCACTTTATTAATTTGAAATCACGAGGGAAGTTTCACACGGCATTTGGAGAAAACACCCGGGCTACAAACGACTCATTTCTTGGAAAAGTTCCATGGAATGTTTAACAAACTGAAATGGTCAAGATTTCTTGCATGTCAAATGGAAAAAGAAGGTGGCACTTCATCCCCTTTCCCCTGCCAGCACCGCAGCGAAACAAGCCGGGGAGGCAGCTCATCAGTGACCAAACAGGAAAAGCTGTATGGGAACAGCAGCTGTTTAGAAGGTATGCAAAGTGTACGGGCACTGCTTGCACCGAAAATGGATTTATCGGGAGGAGCATGGCACAGACTGTTAGCTCTGTTCTGCTTCACACGCACGAGAGCATGGGCTGACACGTACAGCCGATGCATCTGACTGCATTAGCCTGATTTGTCTGAGCACAGTATTAAAATTAAGACAAAGGTGGGGTACGGTGAACAAAACTGTAGCAACATGACAGGTTTCTGAAGAAAATAAATCTGATTTGACAAGAGCGTGCAACCCAAAGATAAACACTTGGTTTACACCTGTCCTACGGCAATTCTGCTTATTGCTTAGTGGCAGCGAAGGAGGCTGAGAATTACATATTCTTCCCTTTTCATTAATAAGGACAATAAGTCAAGGCTTCCATTGTACAAGCAAGCCAGAATACTGCCAACCCTACCCCAGTCTAACACATGGACCTCCTGTGACATGTCACATACAAACACTTCTGCTCCTTCTGCTCAGCTTTTCCACCACCCATCATTCAATCGCGTCACTGAACTACACCTAGTGCGTGGTATTTCTCAAATGGAGACTGAGTGCTTATGCTCAGGAAGTATCATAAAGTAAATAAAAAACTGCAATGGAAGTAAACAAAATTAAAAAAAAAAAAGAAACTGAAAAGTACCTTATGCTTCTTTTTAAGTCAGCCTTATGTTCTCTGCAGAACAGAAACATGAGTCTTGAACATTTAGGCTTGGAAATACTACATAAGCTATCTCTTCACAACTCTTGTCATCTTTGATGTAATTTAATTTTAGGGCTAAATACCACCGCTCCCCCCCACCCACCCCACCCCCATCAGTCCCAGAGCTGATAATCATAGAATGATAGAATCATTAAGGTTGGAA
>VWZZ01003707.1:272521-297267 GCA_013399095.1 Psophia crepitans | reverse complement strand
TTCGTGGCCCTTCTCTGGACACGCTCCAGGGCCGCAATGTCTTTCTTATAGAATCACAGAATCACAGAATCATTAAGGTTGGAAGAGATCTCAAGGATCATCCAGTCCAACCTTCCCCCCACCACCTATTACCCATTAAACCATGTCCTTCAGTACCACGTCTAACCTTTCCTTAAACACCCGCAGGGATGGTGACTCCACCACCTCCCTGAGCAACCCGCTCCAATGCCCAATCACCCTTTCCCAGAAGAAATTTCTCCTCATCTCCAACCTGAACCTCCCGTGGCGCAACTTGCAGCCATTCCCCCTTGTCCTCTCGCTAGTTATCTGCGAGAAGAGGCCGACCCCCAGCTCGCCACAACTTCCTTTCAGGTAGTTGCAGAGGGCCATAAGGTCTCCCCTGAGCCTCCCCTTCTCCAGACTAAACACGCCCTCTTGCAGTGAGGGGCCCAAAACTGGACACAGTAATCAAGGTGCAGCCTCACCAGTGCCAAGTACAGGGGGACAATCACTTCTCCACTCATGCTGGCCACACTATTCCTCATACAAGTCAGGATGCCTTTGGCCTTCTTGGGCACCTGGGCACACTGTTGGTTCATGTTCAGCCAGCCGTCAACCAGCACCACCAGGTCCTTTTCCTCCAGGCAGCTTTCCAGACACTCTTCCCCAAGCTTGTAGTGTTGCCTAGGGTTCTTATGACCAAAGTGCAGGACCCAGCACTTGGCCTTGTTAAACCTCACGCAGTTGGCCTCAGCTCAATGATCCAGCCTGTCCAGATCCCTCTACAGAGCCTTCCTGCTCTCAAGCAGATTGACATTTCCACCCAACTTGGTGTCATCTGCAAACTTACTGAGGGCACACTCAAGTCCCTCATCCAGATCATTGATAAAGATATTAAACAAGACTGGCCCCAAGACTGAGCCCTGGGGAACACCGCTTGTGACCGGCCGCCAACTGGATTTAGCTCTGTTCACCACCATTCTCTGGGCTCGGCCTTCCAGCCAGGTTTTTACCCAGTGAAGTGTGCACCTGTATAAGCCATAAGCTGCCAGCTTCTCTGGGAGAATGCTGTGGGACACAATGTCAAAAATCTAGTACCACCTCACCATGATGAAAATATGTTTCATTTACCTTAATACAAAATAGTTAAAGCAAGCAAGACAATTCTTTTCCTTTTAACCTGCTTTAATGGCTCAACTGCTCACTGATTACAAGGTTTACAAGTCATCTGAATACATTAGTATGCAACTATTTAATAACACTACTGTGATAAGTGCCTGCAGTTAATGTGAATGTCTAATGCAAAGTTGGCTAAATTAACAGTGGAGGCACAATGGCTCTGATTATGGCAAGAGTATTGCAGCCATCTCTCTTAATAGTAATCTCCTGTCAAATTGGTGCCCATAGACATTATAGAATTGTTTAATACTGAAAAATGGCTACATTGTTGTCATCCCCAGAAGACTTGCCGTAAAAGGGATGGACTACAGAGATTATAAACTGCCCGTTAATGTTCATAAAGAGTCATCTGAGAAGGCGAGGCCCTGCCAGCGCACCAGAAGGAAATTTTTGTTCCCCTGCTGCAGAAAAGACAGCAAGTTGCATGTTTTATTAAGTTGGAAACTCAGCAAGGAACCAAAGCCACATCATTTAGTAGCTTGGGAAGTTCACAATGAATATGGGGAAATGCTTCTTTACCAGGCAGGTAGCATAGCATTGGTAGAGGTTACCCAGAAAAATGGTGGGATCTCCAGGCTGCATCTAGACAAAACCAAAGCTGACATGATCTATCCGTAGCAGCAATCCTCCTCCCAGTGGGGCGCTGGGTGAGATTACACTCAGATGACCCTTCCAACCAACTTTTCTAAGATTCTGTGATCTTGTATACAGACACAAACCAAACCAAACCAATCCTAGCTGCAACAGGAAATGGTTGCAACAGCCCCTGATATGGCAATGAGGCCAAATCTACTCTCGGGTAGACCCAGGAAAGACCTTGTGCAGATGCTTTCAGCAGCAGCCGTTTTCTCCAGAGGATAATTATGGCACTACCTTTCACCCATCAGAAAATATTTTAGGTGAAGGACTGAAGCATGCCAGCCACGTCCTCCTTTAGTCTTTTCCCTGAGAAGCACTGTTTTGCCTATCAGACATCCCTTTGCTGAAACATGAAGACGTTCCACATGTGCAAATTAGAGGGAAAGCCTGGCACACTTCAATTCCCTCCAGAACAGCTGGCATCGGCATGTAGCTGGTTACAAATGCTCAGAGAATCTTAGCAGACAAGAGGCACTCAGTAGGAAAAAAAGTGCTTTCTTCTTTTTCTATTACAGTCTTCATGGTTTAACTTTGAAAAAAAAATTCTGCTTCAAAAGCCTTTCATGCATATGAATGCGATTTTTAGCTTGTCTTTCGACTTCACTGTTACAAAGACTTGTTAGAAAAAAAACTGGAAGGAATAGTTACTCAAGGGTAAATGAAATAAGCAAACTGACAAACCTTTCTTCAAGGAGTGCGTGGTTGCACTCTCCCCCCACACTGATTGATAGAGAACATCTTTCACATCTTTAAAAATTGTGTGCTCACACACACAAGTGTGTGTATGTCAGTAAACATACTTCCATCTCAAGCTTTCTTGTAGTCACTGGTGTGTTTTTCTCTGCTGGCTGAGCATAGTTTTAATTAGCTGGTGAAGTTCTCAAGACACAAATCAATTTCTATTTTTACTTTTTTTGTTTTAAAGTTGTAGTCACCAGAGCTTAGAGTGAATCTTAAAAAAACAAAACCAAACCAAACCAAACCAAAAACAAACAAGCAAAAAAAAACCAAACAAAAAACCCCAAAATTAAGCTATGTGTGGCACCCAGGGAGTTACCCTGGATTGCAAAACTTTTGCTCAGTCTCTTCAGTCTTACATACTTCTCATTTCAGTAGTAGAAGAAAGAACTGAAGAGAAATACAAACAGCTACTGCTGTGACTACAGTGGAAAGTCTTTGTATCAAGCTAGTTCTCAGATACAGTGTCCTACTGTAAAAACAGTGTTCAGAAATTCATAAATCTCCAAAAGATATGCTCTGTAGTCCAGGAATGAAGAGTTAAAACAGTGAGCCCTGAATTCTTCTGATCTTCAAAAAAAGAACCGTCTTTGACCCATGTGCACCAAATTAACAGGCAAGTTACTGAAATGACCAATAGATCATAGATGGCAATCAAACTGAAGCCTTGCTCTCACATGAAGCATTTTATTCTTCCCCATAATGAAAAGTGCTAGGTGTAACTAGTAAGGTGAAATTAGCAGGCAGGAAGTATATAAATGCTAAGACTGGACCCCAAACTGAACCAAGCCAGCACGCTTTCCCAGGTCTTCATGGGTTTCAAAACATCTGCAGGGTTCCTTTAGCATTTCTTTCCATTTTAACACAGCTTTCCAGGAATTATATTCAATGCTCTTTAGCAAGATTATGTTAAAATGTTAAAACTTCAGAAACGAGGGCAACTCCACCACGTTCTCTAGTGAACAGTCTGAAAGTATCTTCACTTAAATATTGCATCTTTTTCAGAGTAAATGAGCCTATTTCATTACGTTATTGCAAACAAGACTGAAAACTCCCCCTATTGGGGCATCTTCTTGTCAGTTCGAATTATCTGTATGTATTAAGTCAACTTTCAGACTTTCTCAGGTGAGAGGTGGAATAAATCAGTGTATTGAAACTCATTTCCAGCTCAGGATCATTTTTATGTCCTTCTCTGAACTTTGTCCAATGTTGCCCTGTCTATCTTGGAGTAGAAAGCCTAAAGCTGGACATAGGCATGTAGTCATCTTACCAGTGCTGCATACAGAGGCAAGACTATATCTGTATTTCCTGCTATTCCCCTTCTCAGAGTTCCAGTATTCATAGTGGGAACTTTTTGCACATCATTTTAGTAAAAAACAGTATTGAGACAGATACTCACTTTAATAATTCCTGCTCTAATTTATTCCTTTTCAGGAGTTTCTTGGAAAGTTTGTCTAGGTATAGCCAGCATTCTCTACTCCTACAAGTACTATGTTGCATTTATCGGTATAAAATGTTTAGATGTGATGACTTAGTTAATTCAGATTGCTCTAACAGTCCTCTTCAGTATTAAATACACCATGAATCATTATATTATTTCCAAGTAAATAATTTATTAACAGAACACTGCTTAAATGCTTAATATTATAAAAGCAAACAGATTCCTGAGAGACCTTGTCAGAATCAGACTCCCTGCATTCTTCCCAACAGCAACTTTTTTAGACCTGCCAAGTAGCCAGATTTTATTTCATCTAATATATAACCCGAGAGCCAAGTTTCATTGGTTCCTCCCAGAATCAAGATGTTAGAGTGATAAGACAAATGCCTTTGAGAAATTCAAGTACACTATATTCATTCTGCCCTCTTCATCAGCCAGATCTGCAATCTTGTCAAGTGATGACAGTTTTGTTTGACAGGACACATTTCCATAAAGCCATCTTGACTGACAATAATACCCTCTTCGTCTCTAACCTTTTGTTGAAGGCGCACAAACTGTTCCGCTCTGCTGCCAAGACTTATGTGGAAGTAGCTATTCTCTTGGGCTTTGGATAGTCCCTTAAAATACTTTTAAATATTGGTATTTTGATGGCACTCCTGCACTGTTACAGAGCTTCTCCATTCTCCAATGCTCTTTAATACGGAATTAATGGCTCAGAGAATTCATATTCTAGATTTATTTATTTATTAGGATTCTAGAACTGCAGGTACGGATGCTCCCCACATGCCACTTCGGCTATAATGAATAAATTTATACCATCCACAATATCATAGGAGGGTTAAAAAACAGAGCAGAAACAGCTGCTGAATATTCCTATCTGTTCTGCATCATTGTTTATAACTTTACTTTCAGTTTAGCAAGGGATAACTCAATTGATCCAATTTACACCAAACAGCTGGAGGGGTATATGTTCCCAACATGCCTTAAAAATGCCATCCTATGACTTTTAATCCTAATATCTTTTGGTGTTCAGTTTTTCCCCCATGGCTTGCTTTAACACAGGGACAAAGTACAAATTAAGTTAGACAAAAATGTACTCATGTCAGTTTTATCCTGAAAGCACAGGGAAAAAAAGAGATACAATAAGATTAGGAAACAATGTGCATGGGAGAAATCCCACCTCACTGAAAAAAATCAAATTAAACCACAAGTAAAATTTAGAGAACTACTACTTGCATTTTTTTCACTTGACTCTTGCTTTCAATATTGAGAATTACTTTTTATTATTTTTATAAGGCAAATACATAAACCTAGAAGTTGCTCAATTATTTTACAATCTAAAAATAGAACTGTTGCCTGTGAGAAACACAGCCAAAAGAAACCACTTTTAAGAGAACCAGAAAATACTTCATCTTAGATACCACCAGCCCTGATATACACTCCCCATTTCCTGTTTCTGGTGTGGCATATAGGGAGTTAAGAGACAGAAAACTCTGCAGCCCTAACCCTTTCCAAAACAAACAGACACCAAAAGGAGATTCTGAGCTGTAGCTCATTAGAAAGGACATCAGTGCCTGGCAGAGCTGGACAGACACAGAGGTATTCCAACTCTCCCTTGATTAGATCCTTGCCTAAGGGCTGGTGAATTTCTGCTACAGCTTTTTACGCAACAAAAGTTTGTTCCACTCTGTTTCTCTGAGGAGTGGGAGGAGATGGAGGAGAGGCATCCATACCTCTCCCAATATGTTAAGTGCTGTTGTGCTTAGTTGTGCATATGCCAGGGACATGAAGCATATTGCCCGGGGGCTGGCAGTGTCCCGCTTAGCAGATGTCTTCAATTCATTCTGGCTGTCGGGGTTTAAGCCCAGCCGGTAACCAAGCACCGCACAGCCACTTGCTCACCCCTTCCCCCCTAAAGGGGATGGGGAGAATGGAACAAAAACTCATGGGTTGAGGTAAAGACAGTTTAATAGGATAATAAGGGAAGATAATAATAACAACAACAACAACAGCAACAACAATAACAAATAAAAACCAATTGATGCATAAACGCAATTGCTCACTTGCAGCGGTGGAAAAAAAAAACCCTGATGCCCAGTCTGCTTCCAAGAAGCCATCCCACCTCCCGGTTAGCTCCCCAGTCATATCCAGAGCATGACGTTCCATAGCAGGGAATATCCCCCTGGCCAGCCTGGGCCAGCTCCCCTGGCTGTGCTCTCCCAGCTCCTGCTGTGCCTGGCAGGGCCTGGGAAGCTGAAAGTCCTTGACGTTGTACCCAGACAAGTACCCAGCCACAACTAAAAACATCAGTGTGTTACCAACATTATTCCCATGCTAAATCCAAAACACAGCACTGTACCAGCTACTAGAGTGAGAATTAACTTTATCCCAGCTGACACCAAGACACTGCCACAAAAAGTTTTTTGGCGGCTGGTTAACTACTTTTTATCAGAATGATTCTTTCTATCTGGTTGACAGTTATTCCTCTTAACCGAAATCCTACTAAGAGCTTTATAGAACTTGCACAGCTTTTCACATCCAGGAACTACAAAAAAGACTTTACTACCCTCTCAAATTAAGTCTGCACCTAGCAGACAGATTGACTGCAGACTGACTACTACAAGGAGGCATAAATCATCCTGAAGTAGTTATGGTGCTTTGTGTTTTTTTGCACCGAGGAGTCAGAGACAGGAAATAACAGTCAATCTCTGAAGGCAAGCACTCTTCCCTGTGTGGCATTACTCCAAGCCGTCAGGGGTGAATACATCCGGCAATACATTTGTGCAGGCCTGGTATGCCAACAGGTAAAGAAGGCAGCCTACACAGCTTACAGAAAAGCAATACAGCAAGCAGAGTACTAATGGTAGGTAATAATCTTCTGAGCAATGAGGAAATCCACTCCAAATTAATCTTCCATCTTACCACTGTAAGGACTCATCAAGTCATTCAAATGGTGAACAATATTTAATCACGTAGACTGCTTACAAACTCCTTCACCTGAATTGCTTCCCACTTCGTATTTGTGGATTCGACAATTCAGTCCTCATAGGGCTTACAGTGTTTGGGCACATCCATCAAGACAAATGACAAAATAATCCTGCTAGAAATTATTCCTTTTTGCCTTTGTAGAGGACAGATCAGACAGTGGAGCAATGGCTGGATGGGATTAGAAAATGCTGTTGTACAATATCAATGCTCTATACCAAACCACGTGACAAAAACTGGAAAGTCAAAGTATCAAAGGTGATAAGCCTCTAGTCAGTGAGCTCAAAGGCAGAACAACACCCAAAATTACTTAATTTCTACTTTTTAGTTTATTTCTTGTTATAGAGGCTGGACACTTTCTCCAAGTATCACGATCTGGTTTAGTTCTACCTTAAGCCTAACATCTGTATCACCCTAAAACTTTTACAAGCATCCTCACTTACAAATTAGAAGGGAAAGACCAGCACACTTTTTGAACCCTCATGTAAATACTTTACAGAATAAGACCCAACAGAACCCAGACGACTTGCCCTTAAAATGCCTCAAATTTGGAAACTAATATTTCACTCTGAGCATTCCCCCCCAAAAAATGGTACAGCATTCCCATTCCCTAGGAGGTGACACAAACATGCTGGCTTCTCCCAGCTAGTGTTTCTGATAATCATACAAACACCTCACGCAAGATCTCATTTATAGATTTCCTTCTCAAAGTGGTCAAACACCAGACTAAAAAGGAAATTAGGTTGCCTCAACAAAGACCATTCTTCAGTGAGGAGGGTCTGATCCCCTCGCCTTAAAAGAAGAACAGGAAGGGGTTTTTTTTATTATCTCAACAATATAAGCAATATCTTTTCAACCAAATCAAAGAAAATCTGGATTAGTTCCTCCCGCTCCCTCCTGTGAACCCCTTGTGCCAGGTGCAGCATTACTTCCTTGCGTCTGCATTACAGAGTAATCCATGCTTCAGAATAATAAACCTAGTTCTCCAGCGCTTTCACAATGCAGTTGTGGACTTGGCTTCTCCTCCACTTAGTCTCCAGTGGACAAAGCTTCTCCTCCCTTCTTCAGGAGGCTACTCCCTAGTCTAATTTCACCAGTTATTTGGGATTCAGCACTCAACACATCACACATTCTGAGCAGATCAAGAGAAAAGTGCATTATTCTCCAGACAAATTACACTCCATAGTAACCTTAATGAATTTTTCTGTATCCTCCTCAGAGAAGTTAACCATTTCATTTATCACAGACTTTCACTATTGCTACAGTTTATACATAACACAAAACATAAAGATCTAATAAGCATATACAAAGATTCAAATTAACAGAACTGTTTTTATTGTCTTCAATTGCTGCTTAATCATTAGAAATATTTTCCACTGGCCCCGATTCAGCAAACCACTTACAAGTACATTCTTTCCCAACTATATGCCAAAGTCCCGCTGAAATAAATCACGCTTTATGTTTTCCACTCAAGTCAATACATAGACAATATTATTACACAATGGACACATCTGCCCAAACCACTCAAACATCCGCTGATGACTAGACTGTAGCAGATTACCTGGAGAGCTGATGCAGGTTTTACATATTTGTGATCACCTGTTCAAATTCAGGAGTGTAAGCGTATATCTAGACTTTGCTATCCACAGAAACCCTTACTCCCCCCCCAGCCCATGAGCACTTTATGGGTCTATTGGGTCTATGAGCACAATCTTTGAACAGTATAACCCCACGGAGTGACAATGGTAGTGCAGAGTGATTGTTTCAGCAGACCTTAGCAGTGCCACACTCACATGTTCAGGAATGAGGAGCTAATCTAAACATTCCATTAAACAAAATAACATCCTGCCACGACTGGGGTTAGTAAATAAAAGAGGGTAGAAAAGGTCATTTTCTTGATGCAACACTTCAAAGAAAAGCTGCAACTGACTTCTTTTAATTATATCAAAGAAATGGTATTATCGCTGTGTTGTGTGGTAGCTTGCCTCAAACTAAGAGGAGGAAAGGGAAAGAGAAATAATGCCAAGTACTGCCCAACCGTATATTTTCCAAGGAGAGAAAGATGTATGCTGGTGGTAAACTTAATAGCATCCGAATGGAAGTCAGTCAGTGGCACAGTGCCAGACGCTTTTGTTTTATTTGAGAAAGCACTGCACACTGATATATGAGATCACTTACTAGAGGAGTTGGGAGAGCAATTCACAATAAACAATTTAGTCCCCAAATGTAGCTCTCTCACTATTCAAACTGTCCACAAAGACCATGCCATTTTTATAGATGTTTGCTATTTGTAATTATCCAGACAAGTATTTCCTTCTAGTCCACATCAGTTCAAATGCCGGCTTAAGTATTCCAAGTTCACAATGACAGCGCTGTAACTGCTCAGACAGGTCTGCTGGTGGGGCGTCCACTGCTTAGCTGCGTAATCTAAACTTCTTTATGCAGAACTACAAACTTCTGAAAGTCGTGCCTCGGCACCTGCAGACCTGGGGTTATTCCTCCCCAGACCTTAGCACTGCACACTTCACAACTGATGTGAAGAACCTGTCACCACAGGACTTTACTGTAAGGATAGTCAGCGATTTTTTTACTCATTTCTCCAGCTTTCCTTTACAGCACAAAGGGAGAAAAGGAATTTAGTAGACAGTCTGAGAGTCAAGACAGGTGAATTAGTCCTTTTTGTCATATCTTCTTTGTCCCTTTCCTCTATCCTTTGAAATTCAATTTCTTGTTTGCTGAGATAGCATCTCATAAAAGCTTAACCAGCATACACATAAAACATTTCTTCTCTAAATCTGAGATACATCTTTTCAGAAGGCAGGTGTAAGTACAAGAGACTCATATCGCTACTTTTCTAAATGTAATTTTATTTAAGACTTCTCATACAGCTCCCAGGATTCTGGCATGGTGACATCATGTATGAGGCATATTCACTGCAGTTCACATGCATACTCTGTTTATTCATATTAGGCTGCAGCTGTTGAAGTACTTATGTTTCAAAAAATAAAACCATTGGGGGTTATGCTGTGGGGTTTTAGGAAACTGATGGAAAAGAAATGGAGAAGTATTAAGATTTTTTTTCCAGTTCCCAGTCATGTGAGGTCAGGTTCATTGATTCTTAACGAAGCCGACGGCTCATGAACAAGGTTGGCATTTTCCTCTGCAACCTCAAACTCTCACACTGAATCAACACAATTCGCTTTTCCAGAAGCAAGCTGCTAAGCTTCTAGAAGCAAGTTTACCATGTAGACTTGTTTCCCAAAGGCACACATGCCGAAGTTGGGAGAGAAGAATCACATGAAACGATAGAAAACAGAGAGAAATTGAAAATACATTTGCTAAGACTCTCGTTCCAAGCGCAGATCAGCCAGAGCCTCACATTTCTCACTACAGTGGTTACTGAAAAGAGTGGGCAGTTATGTGTTTTCAAAGTGTTGAACAAAATAACTCATGTTGGCTTCAACACTGATATTTGGAGTAAACTACCAGATGTACTTGGAGCTCATCAAAGACTAGCTTAATCTGTCAGGAAGCAGCAGAAACTTACCCACATTAGGCTCCATGCTGCTGCTCTAGAATAACCCCAGTTAGTCTGGTAGCTCTGTACTAGACAGTAGACACACCTGGGTGTTCATTAATTCAAATAAGTGAATTCAAACTACTGCTGCTGGCATGGCTTAAGGTACTTTTCTGTCAGATTGAGAAGTAAAAGGAGTAGCAATGCATAGGTGATACAAAGGGCTTTGGATATTCTTTTTAATAAGATGAATGTTGCAATTCTGCAGAATATTGAAAAAACTACAAAGAAATTCTTGAAAACTGCTCCATCTGACATTTTTGTGCCTGTAATTTCCTCATCTGACAACTGAAAAAAAAAGTCAACCACTGTCTGCATCCTATTCTGTGGAAAAATGGGGATGATTCCTTAGTTTATTAGGGAGGAGGGGAACAGTGCCTCATATTGTAGGTGCAGAAAAAATGCAGAAAGGGAGAGGAAATTTGTTTGTTCAACTACATTTTGCAATCATGTCACAAATCACTGCATATAGTAAAAAACAGCGTTAGATACAATGCTCCTTAACCAAACTGGGTGTTCTGTGTAAACCAGACTGCTTCACAATGCCGTACTTCTCTGCTTTCTGTAGACAAACAGAACTAAAGATACAAAGTAGAAAACAAGGCATGAACATTGTTCACAGAACAGAAAGGTTTGCTGTAATTTGGCATTGGAGAACAGACGAGATAAAAGGTCCATCAAGTAGTCGAAGATTAAAAAAAGACATCTGGAAGAGTTCAAGCAGGATTTTGCTATCTCAGCATTAGAAGGTTATCAGTCATCGGACACCATGGATCCCTTGAACAGGAAAAAAATTCACAGTGCACTGTACTCTGTACTTCCTTCTGATCTAATGAAGATTTTCCTCATAATGGGCCTATTTTCGTAAAATCTGACCCAGTAAAGCATTCACGACACATTGCTTTTTCATACAAGTGATGCCCTGCGTTTCCAGACTATTCACATGGCAAAAGAGTTCACAGAGTTCAAAGTTTGCTTCAGAAGATCAAAATAACTATGTTCTTGCAGGATGAAAGCCCCTGCATTAATCCTGCATTAATGATACTTGCTATCTGAATGAGAAGGCTGTCAATTTCCACTAAAAGTTCAGTCCTTCTCTACTGTGTAATCAGCTAGAAAGATGTTTTTCATACTAACATTTTATTGCCTGTTGAGAGAAGTTAAGAAAACTATTGTTATTATATACATAGTTAAGGAAAACAACAAAACTGTGGTTGTAGATAATTAAAAATACAGTTACACTGACCTAAGTCTCATTTGGCAAAGGCCTCTAAATCAAATTATGCCAAATGACTAAATTATCCTAAGCTGGACTCAAACCAGTGACCTCTAATTAAAAGGTACTATATCCCATTACTAAACCTCCAAGGCACATACTTTCATTGGCACAATGCTAATTGTCACAGTGCTTTCTAACTTGATGCTTTCTGTCCTGGAAAATCTGTCTCTCTCAAACTAAGACTTTTAGCCGTCTTAACAGAAATGAGCAAAGTCTGTTACTTGTAATTCATACAAACAATAGTCTATTTTACAAAGTCAGAAATCTGTTATTTCATTTTTTCTTAGGCAGAAGTACAAATAAACACATCAGCATGAGGGGGGAAAATTGACAGCAACACCTACTTTCCTAAAGCTATAAAAAGATTTTTAATGCATGAGAGGTTTTATAATAATGGTATTTCTATGAGATTACTCAAGGATCACAAGCCTCTTTCAAAAGTATTAATCTTAATTTATATTTCTGTTTTACAGATGGGAGACGGACATCACTGACATTTTCAAATTAGGTGTCCTATAGTCAGACGACTATATTCACATTGAGAACGGAAGGTACTCGGGATCTTTGAATGTCAAGACAACTTTTTAGGAACCTATCCATTGGCTAGGTTAAGAATTATAGGAGCCCACTTTTGGAAATTGTGGTCTATATGACCAGTCCATGGATATCACAGGAACCTGTGTGGACAAATACCTTATTCTGACCACCAGCATTGCTAATCTTGGACTAGAGATCTGTTGAATTTTTATATTTACATATTTATATACATACACAAGGTAAGAATGGAGCAAACAGGTAATTCTGCCATTTCCTGTGAATTATATAAACCTATATAAAGAGAACAACTTAATCAGTATCTCTACTCTATTGTTCCACAGAATTAGTCTCCACCAGGGAAGTGGTGGATTCCCCAACATTGGACACTTTTAAGATTCAGCTGAACAGGGTGCTGGGCCATCTTGTCTAGGCGGTGCCTTTGTCTAGATGGAGCTTTTGCCAGGAAAGGTTGGACCAGATGATCCTTGAGGTCCCTTCCAAGCTGATACTCTATGATGCTATGATTCTCTCATTTTCTGTTTATTCAGTTGAGAACTCAACATTTTTGCATGCTGTAGTAGTAAAGAATTACAGTTACACATGGTAATCAACTGGGTGTTTCACTGCTCATCCATCCACTTGCAGCTGCAAGAAACTCTGAAGGAAGCCTTCCCCATGGAAGGGGGAACTGACTACCTAAATTATATAGGGCTCTCTTCCCCTCCTCAATCTTTCCTCTAACACATCTATCAGCAAAATCTCAGTAATCCAAAATTCCACTCCAAGTATGACATGCAAGCTGAAATGAGACACTGCTGCAACAGGTGGTTCTAAGTATAGAACCCATTCTTTGCAGCATCTGAACTGAACATGTGCTAGATCTGTATGGAAAAATATAGCCAACAAGTGTTTATACAGTCTATTTAATTTGAAGCTCCATACTATGCTTTCCACTTGCAAAAGCGCAGCACATACAGGCCTTTCAGTCTAGAATGCTTCTTTTAAAGAAAAAAAAAAAAAACACCAAACAGAGAAAAAAACCCAAACAAACTAGCAAGTTTTCTTCCAGTATATGTTAGATGCTGATCCATTTCTGCCCTCACAATATGCTGGTTCACTTCAGCAGTCAATAAACAACTAGGAACAAAGAGATAAAACTGAAATAAAAATGAACACTAATCATTACAAAACTGAAATTGGATGAACTTTTAACATCAAGCTTCAGCTACATCTCCGGCAAGTCTGAGACCCGTTTTAAATTAGACAGCAAGCCTTAGCAACAGTTAGTCTGGAACGTGTTCTATAAACATTACACATTCATCTGTTTTTCAGTCCCAAGTCAGAAAAGCACGCTTTTTCAAAATAAAATGATTTTGAGACATAAATTGCTCAGAATTCAAAAGTGAAAACAAAGCTACCAAAGGAAGTTGGTTCCATCTGAATTAAAAAAAAAAGTCAAAGTAAAGAAAAAGTGTAGAACCACAAAAGTATAAACTGTTCCCCCCAGACCTGAGATAAAGACACTTCAGACATGTTTAGAGATTGAAATGTCGAAGTCTCTGAACCATCATGAAGAAAACAGCTATTATTCCAGGACTTGGTGGGGCAGACTATGACCAATGATGCTGTGCGTTATTTACTGTACCGAAGCTAATTTTGCCCTGCATTTGCTTTCTTCGTGGTGTTTATGAGAGATTTAAATACCCTTCTCCTTAAAATACCTGAATATCGCTCCACAAGCAAGCCCTTGCTCAGGAAAGACGGGATGCATTACTAATGGCTGGACTGGATGATCCTTGAGGTCTCTTCCAACCTTAATGATTCTGTGATTCTAATGCCGTTCCACAGCTGAGCAAGGAAAGTCCTGAGAGATTAAGGCAAGACTGCTCAAAGAACGGACCGGGAACCAGAGAAGCTTTTCCTGCTACTTTTAGGAGAGTAAGCAGCAGCACCCTTGCTGACACAACCTTTAACAGCAGCAGCGTCCAAGACGTTTTAGACACTCAGAACAAGATCCGCTTGATAAATACAACCAACAACGGAACCCCCTCTGAAAAACCCGCTAATTTTCCAGGACCTCGGGTGAGGTTAGCTGCAGAACAGCTTCCTGACCCCGCTGAGCAGGTGGATGCTCCTCAAGCCCCCCCAACCTCCCCTGCCCGGGCTGCCCCGGCTGCTCCCCAGGCAGCGCGCGCGGCTCACGCTGGCGCGGCAGCGCCATCTAGCGGGCGGCGGCGCAGGTGGCTTCACCAGAGAGCACATTCCAATCTTGTTTGCGGCGTCCGGTTTTCGCAGCTTCCGTAAGCTTTGAGGTGTCTGGAATTGGGTATTTTAGGTCAGTACCTGAGAGGAAACTTCAGCAGAGGACCCCTCCTATAATTCAGGGCAAATTTACAATTTACACCCCAGGCGAGTTTCTTTAAATTGTTAGGATTTTACTTCAACGTTCAGAACAGGCGCTGCTGAGGAAAGATGTTCCAACCGGAGCACCAGGGCCAAAGAGCAAGTAGAGATTACACCACAATTACATTTTTAAAGTATCATTAATTTTAAGCCATGGTCACTCATTTTTTGCAGCTTGTCTTACCAAAAGCCAGTTTGAGCATTTCACACACGAACTGAACACCACCCCCACCTCCCCACCCCAAAAAACCCCCACAACCAACCTCCTGCGTGTCTGTACTCCAGTGAATGCAAACCCAAAAGCACACAAACCCAGTTTTAGGGGATCCATATGTTATGAAAACATTATCTACTGCAATAATCTGAAACAGAAGCTGTGCACCTGTGGCACGGCTTACAGCACGGATTAGCACCCACTACTATATTCTACTACTGAGTTACTCTTTCCGCTGTTATTGTCCCAGAGGTAGTTATAATGCCGATCCCAGCTCACATTTGCAGAGTCACTGAAGTTCTGCATAGGTGCACCGCTATCAACCCCAAGAAATTTGCCAATTCAAAGTCACTAAGACCAGTATTTACTGAGAAATAAAGTCATTACAGCGTCATCTGACTAAAAACAAACAGGGATTACTGAAGGTCTTCATCATCCTCAGGTTTACGGTACTGTCCTTGTTTCAGCTGAGATAGAGTTAATTTTCTTTCTAGTAGCTGGTATAGCACTGTGTTTTGGATTCAGTATGAGAATAACATTGATAACACACTGATGTTTTTAGTTGCTGCTGGGTACTTGCAGTGCATACAGTAAGTCAGGGACTTTTCAGCTTCCCAGGCCCTGCTGAGTGCACAAGAAGCTGGGAGAGCACAGCCAGGGGAGCTGGCCCAGGCTGGCCAGGGGGATATTCCCTGCCATGGAACATCATGCTCTGTACGTAACTGGGGAAGCTGGCCGCGAGGTGGGATCGCTGCTTGGAAACACACTGGGCATCAGGGTTTTTTCCGCAGGTGGTGAGCAATTGCATTTGCGCATCACTTTTAAAATATATATATATTACTATTACTGTTAATATTATTATTGTAAGTATTATCTTCCCTTGTTATCCTATTAAACTGTCTTTATCTCAACCCACGAGGTTTTTTTCCATTCTCCTCCCATCCCCTTTTGGCGGGAAGGGTGGGCGAGTGGCTGAGTGGTGCTCAGTTACCCGCTGGGGTTAAACCACAACAGGTGCTTAAATTCAGGTTACACCCCACCTGTGAATACCTTCTTCCCTCCACCCCTCAGGCCCCAACCTCACCTAGTGTTTCACTAAGATATTTTGTGGTTTTCTCTCTTGCTTTTAAAGACAGCACAGAAATAGTGGTGTGTGAAAATATCCCAAAATATTGATGCATTTTAGTGGGGAAATCATTCCTGTAGCCAATGACAAACTTAATTTTTACTTAAATCACACGTACAGTATCCAATGAAACTCTATGATAGGAACAAATATATTAAAAAAAGTTATCAGAGCCCATATTTCCTTCATTTAATATACCTACTTCCTTGCTTCCACTGCTACAATGTCATCCTAAGGTTTGTGAGTTGGAGAAGTTCTAGTCTATCAACTACAGAAAGTTGACTTTGTAGCCAGCTGAAATTATGGCAAGGCTCTCCTTCCTTGTCTTTTTACAACAGACTTATAAAAAGACTGTACATCTTTGCTGCTTGCTCTCAGTTGAACTAACTAACCTGTTTGCAACTTCTGATTTACTGCTGCCTCTTGGATCCCTTGAAAAAACTAGCAGTGATTACAAACCTTTAAGTTAAGGATGGAAATGATGACACACCTCAGATATCATACATCACTCTTTATTTTGACCTATTTGTCCAACTTTATGTGCACTTGGCTCTACAGTATTAGAATTTTGACCTGTCAGGGAGAATCATCTGGAACAGACTAACACACTGAGGCTGTATGAACATACCAAGAACCATACTGTGCAAAGTCAGCTGTTCCCTGAGGTCGACATCCTGTCCTCAGCAATGGCTTACACAAAACTCCTAAGGAACAAAGTATCAGAAATAGAGCTTCTCTTGGTCATTTCCAACTTTCTGTAACCAGAGAATTGTGTACTATTTATGGTGAAGACCAGACCCAGGTCATAAAGTTTAATCACCAACAACAGACCTTCTCTTTATGCCCTTCATACTTTGTCACTCATGGAGGAAAAGAAAAGTTTCCATTAACCTTCATTCCACACTGGGTGAAAAAGGACTCCCTCCTCTAGTATTAAACCTGCACATCATTCCTTTGGGCACTTGCTGAACTCCTGTGTTAGAAATCGTGAGTAATCATTCTCTACATATCTTCCCCACATTACTTGTATTTTTGG
Organism: Psophia crepitans; assembly: GCA_013399095.1. Classification (NCBI taxonomy): domain Eukaryota; kingdom Metazoa; phylum Chordata; class Aves; order Gruiformes; family Psophiidae; genus Psophia; species Psophia crepitans. The sequence goes on along the minus strand of VWZZ01003707.1, from coordinate 280,116 downwards.
AAACTTTTACCAATCTTTTTCAACTGCCTCTTTCCCAAGATCAAAAGTTCCAGCCCATTTAGTTACCTCACACACTGAAGTTGATCCATCTTTCTGAACATCCTCAGTGCCTGCGTACCTTCTATTAAGCCCTATCATCCTTCTTAAGATATGGCAAACAGGGCTGTGTAGAGATTTGGATGTACATTCCCTTTTATATCCTATTCTTTTCCGAGGAATTCTGGATGTTCAATCTGCCTTAGTGTTGCTGAACACAAAACTGAAACATTCAGAGAACTATCAAAGATAATTCAAAGATTGTTGAGGGGCTACAGCCAAGCCATGCAACACAGCAGTTTGTGGCACACTTGCTGATGCCAAGCAGTGGAAATCTAAAGCTTCTGTAAATCCTCTTTATCTTCCCCACCAGCACCACAAACCTGCACATCTGGGCAATCTCTCCTGTAAGAGCTTTTTACAGTGATCTCCCACCGCGTTGCTCCAGCTCTTGCAATCATTCTTCAACCACATTCTCTTCCCAAACACTTTTATTATTGCTCTAATTTTCCTCACTGTTTCCTTTACTCCTCCCTGTTCAATTACTGATTTCTCTTCTGTCCTTGAGCCTCCTATTTCTCTCCCATGAGACTTTTTTGGTTAAAAAGTATGTAAAATTATCTCTCATGCATATGAGCAGCACGTGGTGAAAATGAAGTCACCCAGCCCTGTATTAGATTATACGAATTCATGAACATCAAATCCAGTACAAACTCAACCGCAGTTCACTCACACACTGCATGCAAGACCCTCTCACTTTGCAGCTTACACTTCTAACTACAGTTAAACCATAAACAGGAGCAGCTAAACCATTAGAGACAAAAGCCTTTTCACCAAAGCAAATATATTTAAAATAATATAGTTTGATACTCTTCCATTATTCTCTTGCTAGACATCTGATCACTAAACCATTTCCCCCCAGGACAACAGTCCAGCTTTCCTTCAACACGTTTGATCAAAGAAATGCTTTTTCAATGGTTTTTAGTAGACAGCATACTGATTTTCACAGCCAAAACAAAGATAAAAAAGCACAACATTCTGCTTGATGTTACTACCCTGCTCCCTACCACATGCTTTTACCACCGGAATCATGTCTGAATACTGCGAGCAGGCCAGCTGGTTAGTGCATCAGGGGCCTGACATGAGAAAGACAGTGAAGCTGATGGCAAAAAAAACTGTGTGGTTTTGCCACAATATCATTTAGCGACAAGGTAAGACCGGTGCAGGCTTTGGTGGAAGCAATGAAGCATGGCGGCACATCTAGTTAGCAACCAACTACTTTCATCCTGCCTTCTTCAAAGTCCAGTGGCCCGTTCCACCCCATGGGCACACGAATTATTACACCACCTCACTCGTGGCAGCTACAGAATCAAGGCATAACAGCTTAATCCTGCAGTGGGGAAGTCCTCTTCAAAACTTGCACTGCTATTCTGTTCCTGAGGAGCAGAGTCCAGCTTGTACACCTCAGTCCCAACCTCCTACTAGTCCCAGTTTTTACACCCCAAGCCAGTTCTCTGATGATGCACTTCAAACAATCTCGGGTGGGCTGACATCTGCCCTGAATATTGACCTCTTACTCTATCAAGTCTTAGGTTCTTTTAGATGTAAGTTATTTCTACATACATGTTTCTTAATATATTCAGCTGACCAGTTTTTACCATTTGCTGTTGCTGAATAACCTCAGAAAAAAATGACTCATTGTTCATTATTTGCAAGTGTTTGTTGAATCATTTTTCTGAATAAATTACACCCTGCATGAGTGCTAGGATTGTTTATTTATGATTGATAGTTTAAACCTTGTGATTGTTTTCTGTTTTTCCAGCTGAATGACTCAAATTTTCTAAGCAAAGCATTATGAATAGTAAATAACCATGCTTATCAGCTAACTCTGAAAAACCCCAGAAATAACAGTGTTGCCATAATGTAAACACAAATTAGCTATCCACAGAAGCTAGGCGACAGTCACTATAGCAAAAATACCATGTTCTCAGAGATGCGCTCTTCTTCCTCTGGTTTTGTGTTCCCCCCAGAACTGCAGCTCCAGGGATGTCTCCCAGTTAACGCCCAACCCTATTCCCCTAACAAGTATCCTGTGTGCACCATTGCTTGCTCGCCTGATCACTGACCAGAGCTCTTGCTTTGGTCCTGGGCCTGCAGTCAGCACTGAAAGTTTCAAGAACAGCACTCACAAGCTGGAAAGGAAAACGTCACATCCAGGTCCCACTCACTCCTGAACCCATCTCCATGCTGTACTAGTTATCCTGTCCTATTTTACCCTGAAGGCTTCCAGTCCCTTTGAGCTTTTCTTACTTTAAAGCAATTCAGGTTACTCTAGAAATTGCCATTACTACTGCCACCACCACATCCGTAAATGCAAGTAAAGTGCAATGTATATGAATTTTTTAGGTTGCAGACAGTGTTAGTTTCAATTTCTTTCTGCATCTGCAGTTCAACTCGTGGGACACCTCTCCAGGAAATGTCAAAGACCTCTAATATACCTAAATTCACATGTACTGCAGCAGTGCAGAAAGGGAACAGACCATCTCTTGCAATTTCCAATTACAGACCCTTAACTGTTAGACTATGTTTCTTCTAAATAAAACTACTTTTCTCATTTTGTCCAGCTTCTGAAATTTAGGGGCTAGAATACAATTCTACTGATTTTGCACAGCTTTACATATTTAAAATGTTTGGGTTTTTTTTTTTTAAATTATAAATACTATGTTTTCACCAGGCTTGTACACACATCAGCCTGATGCCACTACACTCCATCTCCAGAGCAGGGTGGTGTTTGTTACGCTGTAACACACTGCAAGCTCATTTGTGTTTGCTATTCATTGTCATCTGAAGAGAGGACCTTGAGCACACAGCCAACTGGAGAACATTATTTTTAGCGTAAGCACACCAAATGTCCTTGCCAGAAGGTTTCCACACTAGGCAGAGAGCTGAAGCTCTTAGCACAACTCAGAGATGTAAGAAATCTATACAAGCGAGTAACTCATACCCCTGGGACTGTAACATTACAACTCCGGTAAGCATGTAATAGTCAAGTTTCATTAAATCCTACAGGAAAGCTCACTGAAGATAACTGGAACTCTTCCCTTGAGAAAATGAGCAGTAAAAAAAAGCAAGCGATAGCAGTAACTCAATAGCAGACGTAAAACCAGAACCAACACAAAAAGCAGCATGATTCCAGCACCTTAAACAAACAGGAGTATTTTTCTCCAAGCCACTGTAAGAGTACACAGAATGTAAGAGCAGCGGGTTCATTAAGCTATCTGGTTAAGGACTATTCAGTGTAATACAAATAACAAGCAACAAGGAAAACGATAAAGCAATAAAGCAAACAGACACACAAATGATAATGAGCAGGTAATAAGGTACACACAGACCAGAATTCTTCAGTCACTGGCTGATGGGCTGTTAACAGGATCTACTCAGGCACAGTCTAGGGTTGGGGGGTGGAATAAGGGGAAATCAAGGTTTTCTTATGATGGGATATTTGAGGGGGGTTGGAGAAGCGTATCAAAAGCCTGGAATAATAGAACTTGTGGGGTTATGCAAAAATTATGGGATCTTTAAGTGACAAAGGCAAGGAAAGCAAAGGGTAATGATGGATAGCAGAGGAACATGGGATCCTTGTCTGCGCCCTACACCTGACTGACACAGTGTATCCTATCATCTTATTAAATCCTATTACTGACTTTGCCTTTGTAATCTCACTCTACCCTATGAGAGTGCTACAACGTCCAATTGCCAGTGGCGGGGTCACCAGGCCTGTAGATCCAGGTGCTAAGAATAGACACCAGAATGCAAGAGAGATTTGGGTGCCAGCAACTGGGAAAGGGATCGCACACCATTAGGAGTGGGGTGTGTGCTGCTGGGGTCTAAGAACCCGCAACTGGAGCTGGGCTTCCAGTTCTAAGAGCTGGCAGGTGGAAAGACCAGACTTTCTATTTCCCTAGGGAATTTAATTGTGTATACGTGCATGGGTACGCACACACGCCTACTTTTGCCAGCAAACCTTAAGCCAGACTAGCTAGGAAGTAGAAGACCTGTATCTGGAAAGACTCCCCAGGTCTGAGTCAGTAACCAGGTAATGGACACAGGGTCCAAGCACGGACACATCACCACCTGGTGATCTAGTGTTTGAGGGATGCATGAGCAAGGGGTGCATGTGAGAACACTGCCTGAGCATCTGGTTTGCTGCTGAACATCGAGCCAGCCTACCTGCTAAGGAGGGGAGACCCTGCACAGTGAGTAAGGACCAAGGGTCTGGGCACGGACGTGAGCGCCCACACCGATATTGGAGAGATCGGTGAATGTGGATGTATTTGAGAAGCTGGAGAGCAAGGGCTGATGTTTTCACTGATAATCTTCAATCCTCCCCAGCTGGTAAGGAGAAACAGGACCAGGCTATCTGCATTTCTGTTCATGCGAATGCTGGCAGCTCACAACGTTGGCTGATTAACCTCTGCCATCTGTTACTGGTCTTGACTGGCTGACAGCTCTTAGAGCTACATCCTTCTTGTTCTTCTCGTCTGGAGTTCTCAAAAAGGCCTGCCAACAACTCACTTTCTAACATAAAATGTAAGAATGCTCCTTCCTGTACTACTTCCTCACTCCCTGTCATTGGGCACTCGATTATCACAGACCAAGTGATACGAACTTTGGTAATTCTCACCTTTGCTCCCTCAGGTTGCTTAATTAACATTTGTATTGTGTCTCTTGCTTTGCATATGGGCCTTGCTAGAATCATAACCTTCCTATAGCCAGGAACACCGGAGACTTAGGAATGTTACTCTCCTTGTAATTGTTTCCTCAGAAATAAGTGTCCAGAAACTTAACAAAAAATAGTAAAACAAAGCAAAAAAAAAAATCGTTAAAAAGCTATGAAAATTAATCTAAAACTATATATTCTGCACTCAAAAAAAGAAAATATGTCCTTTTTGTCAGAAAGCCAGCATATTTAGGGACAGAAATCTTCCCTGAGAGGTGGCTGAAGCTTGCTCTGTTTTATTTTTTTCAAGGAAGCTGAAAAAAATTTACGAGAATATTCTGCAAGGATGGTACTTAGGAAATTGTTCTCCAAAATGTACCAAGCTTCACACTTCTCCCGCTTCTGCAGTTTTACACTTAAAACAAGCAAGTCATACAAGAAAGTTTCCACAATCAAAGTAAACGCAGTGTTGCCACAAAGGAGAAAGCTGTGTGATCACATTACAGAGACAGCAGACAAGCAAGAGGCTATGAGAAACACGCAGAAAGTTGTCTTGTGTGTGACTCAACTCCTCAAAACTTAACTCACACACTTCCATTCTCCTACCTGGAGAATAACTGATACTACATCATGCTGTACAGGCACTAGGCAGTATTTAAATAGGTCCAATTCAAAAACATCTTGAAATTTTAGATAACACTTTGAGGAACTGAACCTAAGTGTACCTAAACCACAAAGGATGAAATTTGAGCCCTTATTATTTGTCTGGTCACTTGGACTGGTGCATAAAGGACTGCCGCATTCTGGCACAGAATAGAGAGGAGGAACACAGCAAAAATAGCTCCGCTTCCATTCAAAGCTTCATAGACGAAAATGCAAAACTGATTAAGAAAAGTAATGGGAATTTTATGGTTGCTGCACACATAAAGGGAAAGGCAGCAATAAATTTACCACACTCAGAGTACAGCATATACTACATTAATTGGAGACTGCAATATTATCTGATTTTTTATTTGGAAGGTGATTAATTAATTCAGGGGAAAAAAAAAAAAACAAAAAAAACCCAACTCATTCCTCCATTGTATTTCTCCTCTTGTTCCTCCATATCACTTAACGCCCCCAGCACCCACCCCAGCTTCAGATGTAGAATAAATTTGGTTAGAAGCGACCTCCGGAGGTCACTTAGCCCAACTCCTGCTCGCAGGAGGGCTTATATCAGGCTGAGGAGGCATTTGTTCACTCAAGACTTGAACACCTCCAGGGCTGGAACATTGCAAGGGCTCTGGGCAGCCCACCCTGGAGGAACCCCTCACACCCACACCGCCACAGCCGTGCCTCAGTGCCCCCATCCCTGCTGGGCAGACATCAACGGCCTCCCACACCAGGGCCAAGTTCTGGGTCGCCTCGCCACGGCCCCGCTGCTCTGCGGAGCGATGTTCACAGGCTTTAACGCTGTTCTACTTCACACAACAGAGGTTAAACTTAGGCCTGGTCCAAGGGCAGGGGAGCGCTCTGCTGAAATCCCTTTGGGCCTGTACTGAAACAACAGCGCTCCTGCACCATAGTGCAGCTTGGTTTTGCTGAAGTTGACAGATGCTGCTATAGCTGTCCTGTAGCAAGACAAAAACTGACTATTCTCCTAATTAGAATCAGAACTACTTACTAGATTGTGCAAGGTGGTTACACACTCCTCGGAAGCCCTCTAGGTGAACGGTATGGGCGTTCCCCTGCCTGCAGACCTGCTCCCAGCAGACAGAAAGCCCCTCAGCCAGCCCTGGGTGGGACTGCATGTTTCACCCATCCCACTGTTTTCTCCCATGGGAAAAGACACAGCCACGGGTCGCTACCCTCACCCTGCAGAGACCGCAGCTGTAGAGCTGTAAGGATGAGGTGGCTTAATGCTAGTTAGGCAGTGTGTGACAAATCCATATTGCACAGCATTGTGCAATAGCACGGTCCTCTGACGCAGTAACATTTACTACCTAGTCGTGTTTCAGTCCATTACAGGTTGGGACACCGGTTCTGTTTCGCTCGTTGCTGCTTTTTAACTGACCAACAGAAAGCTGTGACTCTCACAAAAAAACCACACAGTTCTGTCCCTCAGACCATTCCCAGAGCTGACACCTTTTTGAAGCGAAAATTCAACTAATTATATCCTTTGAGAGTTCCACATGCTTCAGCTGTGCTGGTTTAGAGAGATATTTAAGGAAAGGTTAGATATGGTACTTAGGGACGTGGTTTAGTGGGTAATAGGTGGTGGGGGGATGGTTGGACTAGATGATCCTTGAGGTCACTTCCAACCTTAATGATTCTATTCTATTCTATTAATTTACTGCTGCTTCCCATACCCCTAATCCATAAAGTGTGTTCAGCTGCCTGGAATGCTGCTGTCTGAAACAGGGCTCCCTGTTGCTTTTAGAAGCAAATTAAGGTCATAAGCCCTACAGTTCTCCACTGGGGGCAGGGGAAGAAGTTTCATATAGAAACCTATTGTCGGACGACAAAAACGCCCTAAGAAATGAAAAATAAAATTTCGTAAATTAAGCTAAACCTTCGACTGCCCTTTCCAGCTGTCCCATGCGAGGCCGGAGCCACAGCTCTGGCTCTTGCCCTGCTCTGTCTCGACACCTGCGGCCAGCCCAGGGGGCCGCCGCCGCCGCCCGCCCCCGCCAGAGGCAGGGCCCCAGCCACAGCCAGCCCGGCTGCTCCCCTTCCGCCCCTCTGCTACCCGCGCCCGGCTCCTCGCGCACTCCTACGGCCCGGTGAAGCCGCTCTGTCGGAGACGACGCTACGCTACCCTGCCCCGCCGCCCACGGCCGCCCCGCTCCCTCGCCGCTGC
>VWZZ01003707.1:238720-271781 GCA_013399095.1 Psophia crepitans | reverse complement strand
GGGCTTCGGGCGGGGAGGTGGCGGCAACGGGGAGGGGATCCCGTGTCCTCGCCGGAGCTTTGGGTTCCGTGGGGGCTGCTTCGTCCTCGCCGGGGGCTGAGGTGGCGGAGGGAGAGGAGGGGAGCTGGGCTGCTGTCAGCTGCGTGGCCGCGGGTAGCGGGGGCGGCGGAGCCGTGGGGCGGCCGGCCCGTTGCGCACCCCGTGCCTGCTGGCTCTGCCTCCCCGGGGCCGCTCGGTAGGCCTGAGCGGGGTGAATGCGGTGTTCAGTCTGGCCCTGCCTTTAAACGACTCATCGGGAGCCCGCTCGGTAGCGCTTGCTCTGCTCAAGACCGAAGGGAGACCTTTTTTCCTGCCCCAGTACTCATTTTCTTGCTGAGAGACTGGTAATGCTGCTCCAGCGTCACCAGAACAATTTTCTGATGCATATATATATAGAGCGTTTCTGGGCCTTGCGTTACATCGCTATAATACCTTTTTTTTTTTTCTCTGTTTCTTTTGTTTTTATGCAGCTTGGGTTTTGTGTGTTTCTCACATATTGTTACTTACTTCCTTTCCTGGGGTTTCTGCTTCCCACACCCTTCTTTCCCCCATGGGCGGGTGGGGGAATGTGCAGTGCGTTTATTTATGTAGTGTTTCTAAAGGCAGAAAGCATTCCTTTAGTAGACAGCCTTATCCAGTGCTACTGGGAAGGTGCTTTTAGACTGTCTGTGGTATTTCAAGTTCTGTGGTTTGGGGTTCGTTTTCATGCATGCAGTAGGAAGTTGAAATTTAAAGTTATGTTACTGCAGTTCAGATGAGATACCAAGCACAGTTATGTGAGCTTTGTAAGTAACATTGGAAGTCAGCAGGGCACTTCCCAAGGTATAGAAAAGATACGTACAAGTTCTGTGAAGCCAGAGAGGTGTACCTAGATTTTGAATGATGTGCTCTTACTGACAGCATATATAAAGGAAAAAAAACTAAGGCGACATGAGACCATTCATGTCGGATGAGCCATCTGTTGCATACATGGAAGTTAGGTGACGAAATTAAGGGCTGTTCAAGAGTGCATCTATGGCTGTGCTAGCATGCAGCTCTTCTGTCTTGACTGCTTTTCCATTATCACAAAGTTGTGTATGTGAATATGAAGTTCCGACAGCTTAATTCAACCTTTGAAAGCCGTATCTTTAGGGTCAATTGAACTGATACAATTAGTAGGCCCAAGAAAGCACATGATACAGTACATGAAGGATTAAGAGCTGTTGCCAAACTTAAATAACTTCTGTGAGATAAAACTGTTAATTAATATCTAGAATTAATTAGAAGAGGGTGTTTGGAGTCCAGCCTTTAGCAGCAGATTATAACAGGAAGGCCTTTATTGTTCCAATTTTTGTCAAGAACTGTTCTGAAAGTCATAGAATCACCACTTCATGGACGTTTTGATTTCCTACAGCAACAGTACCACTTTCTCTAGTAGATTCTGGTACAACCCTAGAGACTGTGTGTTAAATGCATCCTTGAATACTTGTTCGTTCCTAATGTCTGGTCTGGAAACAGTTATCTGGAATGTGAATACACTGAAGGAAGGGGTTTTAAGAAGGATGAGTAAAAATGGTTCAGGTAATGCATATCCTGGCTTCAGAAGATGCTTTTAATGAGGATTTTTTTGCAGTGAGTATTTAAACTATAGCTTTAAACCCTAACTCTATAGTCATAAACTTTGCTTAAATCAATTTATTGAAAACTTTAGGTGAATGGAAGAGAACTCAGGCCTAAAGAAATGGGCTGTTTTTTTAAAGATATTAGTACAGATTATGAAGAAGTTGAACATTGAAGACTGGGGAAAGAATGTTAAAGAGTCCATGGGGAATTGGCAAAAGCTCCTAAAAAATGGTAACTCAGTATGTTCCAGGCAAAGCTGGCTATTTTCTGCTTGTCACAGCAGCAATGGCCTTCTGCTTCTTCTGTTAATCTTTCATTAAGAGTGTTGAAAAAAAATCTTCTTTTATTTTTTTCTGATTGCTGATATTGTTTGATTCTTGGGGCAGGGGGGGTGTCCCCCTCGTTTGCAGACTACAAGATAGAAATTCTCTCATTTGCCCGAAGAGAGGAAGTGATCCTTCTCTGACTATCCAGCACCTTCCATGGCTAACTTCAGTGATAGGCAGAGGTTTTCTTACTGTCTCATTAACTCGTAGGACAAATGAGCACAGTTATGTACTTGAGGGAGACTTCTGTACCTGTTGTCTTAAAAGACATAGCTCATGGCTTTCCCTGACCCTTTTGGTTTTACTTACCAAACTGAAAAACATTCCCTAAAGTTGTTGCCTTGTTCCTTGATAGGGAATATCAATTTCTGCAGAGGGAATTCCTTACAGGAGGGTAAGTTTTGTAAATAGTTAGCCCGCAATTGCAAGGAGACTGGAAAAAAGATTTGCATTCAGGGTAAGGGCTGCCCTATATCTCAATCTTGTAGTTGCACTGAAATGAATACGCTGCACAGATTGTAGCTGGGAACAATGTACTTGCTGCCAAGGATACTTTGAAACTAGTCTCTCTGAATAGATGCCACTTAAGGATTTTGCTTAACTCACTCAACTTTTAGAGGTTTGTGTAATAAGAATAGCATCTGTGCAATGGAGTCTGTTTCTGTGCTGAATTTAACAGTTGAAAAATGCATGAGAAGCAATCTGAGATTTTTTTTTTCTTAAGATTTCCTTTTTTACTGCAAGAATAGGATAAACAGCACTTGCATTCTCTTTCAAAGTCTTGCACAAAAAGAACATTGAAAGAAAAACTAAAAAGACCACAGAAAATCTCTGATGGATGCTCTAAAGCAGTCATTGCCAGACCTTTCTTGTTTGTGCTCCCCTCTCAGTAAAAAAAAACTTCTAAGCATGCACCTTCAACAGTTAACTCCTTTAAAAAAAATACATGTATGTATTATAGTACTAACTTATATAAAGCATGCATGAAAAAAGAATGAGATAAAGGTGAAATAACACTGTATTAAGAAAAATTTTATTTATTAATGGTACAAAAAGTGTTTTCTTCCTGCAGCCCCAGTGGGTCAGCTAGTGCACCCCACTTTAGAGATCACCACTCCAGGGCATGCAAACTTTTACTAGCTGCTGTGTTGTGATAGTGTTTGAAGCTTGAAGAGCCTGGTAAAAACTGGAAGGAAACTGACTGCAGTCATCAGTTAGGGCATTCATAAGAGCTTTGGGAGGTTGCCAACTGCTTGCACTTAGTAAATTTTTGGCTGTTTACCGAAGGTTAGTGACCATTATAACTTTGAAACTAATAGTATTTCTTGTCTGGTATTAACAGTCCTTTAGCTTTATAGATTGTCAGTTGGTTTGTTCTTCTAATACAGCAGATCCTTGGAACTGTTGGGCTCCCTCAAGCTAATGACATTCTTCTTGCTGAATCACACTGCATAGCTCGTTTCTACCCCTTTCTCCTCAGTACTCTCTTGAAAATTGTAATTCTCACAAAATGGTAGGATCTTTATCCAGCACATGGTAGGGTCTTTTTATCTAGCATAGCTGCCGGAGTACTTTTGCTATATTTAAATAAACTGATTGAACACTGGGCTTTCTAATTGAGGAATAATAAATACATGATTCTATGATTTTTAAAGCTGATTTTAATTATCTATGAAGTGGTGGATGGTTGAAATAAGTGTTTAGTTGTATGAAGTGCGCTGGAGTCCTAGCTGGGCACGAGAGCACCCGGCAGTATCTACAGCTCAGCACTGTAAATGAAGCATTCTGTACAATGCTGTCAGCTGCCTGTTTCAGCCACTAGTATTTTTGTCTGCTTTTTCCTTTTAATGTATCATTGCATCTCCCTAATTTGCCTAACAAATTGTAGGATTGATTTCCAACTGGCCTTTTCAGAAGGGATTTATAGAATTAGGCAGCCTTGGTAACAGACCCAGATTTTTAAGAAGTCAGTTACTTTTTTTTAATTTAACTGTGGAAAAATAAACTAAACTATCATCTTTAATCTCTGAAGCAGGTGCACAAACATAACATCTGTGACTTTGTTCAGTAGTTGAGCCTTGACTAATAAGCTGTTCTTAGGTCAAACTGTGACCTTTAATAGACCTTTCATTAACACTTTCAGGATAGTTTTCCTAAGTGTTTCTTAGATGTAGACACACTTCTATGAGTAGTGGGTGCACATTAGTCAGCAGTTCTGTGAAATAACAAGGCTGTAAGTGATCCTTCCTCTGGTCATGTTATTGGTCATCACTGCAACCTCATCTGCCTACCTTAGAAGGAAGTCCTAGAGCTAAACTAATATTTTGTTTTGTGTTAGTGCTCTTTTGGAACCACTGTTTTGAAAACAGTTATTCAGGTACAACTTCGTAATAACAAAGCTGGTTCCTTCAGAGATAATTTAAATGATGCAATAGAAATGAAATAGGTTTATTTACTTGCGAAGAAGAAGAGCAAACATTTAATGAGCTCTACCTTATGTTGCTCAGATGTCTCTTGCCTTTCAATTTAGTAAACCTTTTACTTCGCATATGAAGGTACCATAAAGTTGTTCTCCGATATCTGTGCCTAGATAGTATACCCTATTTATTTATTTATATTTGACCTTGTGTGGTCTTCTGTTGTCAAGTCAGCCTTCCACAAACTGAAATCAGGTAGTAAGCCTTTACCAAAAAGCTAGAATGGGCTAGTGCTGTCAGGCATATAGGCTAATTATGAACAGACAAAACCAAACACCCTAGCTGGTATAGCTTTTTAAAGTAATGTTATTCGTTACTGCAGTAAAAGGTACTGTAGAAGTGCTTTGTATATATTAATAGCGACATACAAGCTACTGGGTAGGTTAACCCTGTCTTAGTTTTCCACCACTCCAGAAGAACGTGTGAATCTCTTGACAAGCTCTGGAGTTTGAAGTTGCAGGGATGGCATTCGGGTTTAGATCAAAATTATTTCAAATGTAATTTGTGGGAAAGACAGTAACTTCAAATTTGCCTCATAGTTTCAAGATAGAAAGGATGAACCAGTATCCTAAATGCATACATACTTTTACTGTATTTAAAAACCAACTGTTACATGATAAAGTGTTGAAGTTCAGTGGTAGAACTTCTTATGACTTATCACAATCAGCCTCATCTGTTAGATTTCTCAAGCTGATAAGGACTGTGGTCTCAACAAAAATGCAGTTAGCCTTGGTTTTTCTTATCTCTCTCTTGGTGTTTCTTTTCCAAATTGGTGTTTGTTTTTATGCTCTCTTGGTTGCTACTTGCAGGGTCTGTTTCATCTGGAATGCTCTTTGCTGTCTCCAATAGTTTTTCTGAGAGGCTCTACACTCTTTCATTTTTGGACCTGTAGGGTACAGTTGCTTACCCACACCAACTGTTCTAGATCCTTTTTAATCCTCTGTCTGCTGGCAGTCAAACTTTTTGAGCTTTACATCCTTTTCAGTATGCTCAACAAACTAATATCTACGTGTCCTAGTTGCACTGTTGACCTGCTTCCAGCTGGGACAGAGTTAAATTTTCTTCCTAGCAGCTGGTATAGTGCTGTGTTTTGGATTTAAGATGAGAATAAAGTTGATAACACACTGGTTTTTTTGGTTGTTGGCAAGCAGTCGAGGACTTTTCAGCCTCTCATACTGGCCTGCCAATGAGAAGGCCAGGGGCCATTTTTTCTCTATTTTTATTATGCTGTTACAGCTTAAAGTTGATCCTCATATTTTTCCTTATTTGTACTAATCAAAAATTATGCTTCTATTAAAAATGTGAATATCATTTTCTGGAATCTGCCTTCCAAGATTAGCCCTTTCATGGTAGATAGCCACAGTTCCTCTCTTACAGTAATAATCTTCAAAACACAAGCTGGTAAAGTGCCATGTTTGTCACTTCAGAGATGTTTTCTCTCTGGTAAAGACACTTTACTTGCATGAGGATAAAAAGTACGTGAGTTTTGTTTCCTGCAAATGCTTACAATAAGTCAGTTCTTTAAACTTTTGGAGAGTTTTGATGGCATTCAGTAGTTGTGCATGCAGCTAACCATAACATACTAAATAGTGCTTGGTACGTGAGATACGCCAAATTCTGCCAGCTTAGGTACCTCTTCTAGTCACATTGCAGGTCACCAGCCTGTCAGTGCTTTACCACTACTATAGGGTATTACACACTCCAGAGTCTCAGAAGGGGTGGGGGGGAGATGTGGGTGTATGTGTGGAATTTCTAAATGTAGTGGGAGTCAGTGGCATCTTTGCTTAGTCATCTGTTTATATTTTGAGCTTTTATTTCGATTTAAGCAAGTTGTGTACCAGAAAGAGGGAGGCTTGTAGCATCTTCTTTCAAATGTGGAGGGTTTTGTTTAGCCAAATGAGATGGTATCAGGTACAGTTGATAGGGAACAGTCACATTTTGGCTGCGATAATTTTAGAGGCTTTCAGTCCAGATGATAGTGCAAACCAAGTTGTTGGAAGCAGAGTAGTCCATTTAAGTTACAGGAACAAAGAAAAGAGACACAGTTCTGCAAAACAATAGAAAAACTGTCATAACCTTTTGTGATTATCTTCTTCTTCCTTTTCATCTCTGTTCTTTAGATCTCTGCCTAATAGCCTTTCTTCTTTACCTCTTATCTTTCCCATCAAATATCCTATCATAGCCCATTCAGATAGGAACAATGAGAGTCAAACAAATCTTGAAGCTCTTTAGCAGTATCGTAAAGACAAACTTAATTTCTCACAGTTCTGAAGAGAGACCCCCTCTATCAAGGTTTGAATATGCTGTTCAGGCAAAATCACTTGGCATTCTGTAAAGAACGATATTTCATTATAAGTGGGGTGGTATTAGTGTAACTTTCTACGTTACTGCACTACTGAAGCTGTTTATACTAAAGTTGATTTAGTGGCTAAAAACCTTAGGTTCCATAGGCCCTTCTCACTTGGTGCATACCTTCTCAAGTAGTTTAGCTGGACTGGAACAAGTCAGACATGTAATAATCCAGAGGATTGGATTTTTTTTTTTCAGTATTGGATGCACAGTTGTGTTGACATAATTTAAGGAAGAGGATTGTCTGTGAAACATTTGATTCTTCCTGACAGCACTAACAATGTCTTTCTGAAGTGCATTAGTCAACTTAGTACACTAGAGTATTTCAGAACCATGGTACAATATTATAGCTAAACTTACTTTTATTTTTGAGAAAATTACTCTTGGAAAAGCATTTTACTGACTTATAACATCTCTTCTAGATGAAGAGGGAAATCAAGATGAATCACTGGAGTCAAAGGTGAGGAAATAGGTTTCTGGTGATTCTATTTTTCTCGTGGAGTGAAAGCAAAGTCTGAAACTCACAGCTATGGTTTGATTCCTGTTTTAAACTGTTCTGTAGCTCTCGCTGTGTCATTAAATTCTGTACATCAGAAGAATTACTGTTATGTTATATCTTTGAAAAAAATTTGTTTTCAAAGAACTGAAAGGGATAGAGTCAATGAGAGCTGAGAGGGGTAGCTCAACTTACTTTTGCTGCTACTGTTTAATTAATCATATCTTTAAAGAGTACTTTTTTTTTGCCAGCTTCTGCTGTTTGCTTTCTAATCTTCTAAATTATGTGACTGCTTTCCTTCAGACTTTATCTGCAGAGGACCAGGTAAAGGACCATTCCACAGGAACTCGAGTGGTAGCAGGTCAGATCTTCCTTGAATCAGGGAAGTCGGACTCTCAGTCAGAAGATGAAGAGAGCTTTCACAGTCAAGAGGAGGAAAAAGAGAATTCGCCGGAAGAGTTGAACTCTCTAGAAATGTCAAATCTATTAAATAAGGACTTGGAAGAAGCGGAAATACAGAGCCCAGGTAACTGCTCTCAGACTTTTTAACAAGTGGCAAGAAAGATGCATCTGAGTAACTTTGGCACGTGGATGAACGCAAATAATAATTTTGAACATACAAAATAACTAGTGTGTCTTAACCTTTCTGCAATGGAATAGTAATTGCTGCCTTTTCCATTAGAAAGTAACATCAGAAAGTTTTCAAATATATTGGGATTGAAATCTGAGTGGTTATTTTTAGATGCATTTGAAAGGGTTTTCTGTAATTCTTGTCACTTCCATCTTCTTGGAAAGCTGTAACTATCAAAAGAAGAAAGCCTTGATTTCTTCAAATGGGACTCAAGTACACACACTCTATGTGTGTATACCAGCCATAGAAGGAGAAATTGCATCAGTGTGTCAGCCTGCTGGCTGGCTGTTTGCCTGGAGAGTCAGTTGACAGAGAAGGGACAAATTGTGATGCAAAGACAAGCTTCCTAGGATGGCATTGGGAGCCTTAGGGCAACATCTACATTGCGTGTAAACTTCAGTAATGTAGGTAAAACCTGAATGTCCTTGTGCCTAAATTCCCAGGAAATTCTAGTATTTCTTTTTTTACTACTAATAAAATTAGAAATTGAAAATTATTTTTGACTTGCATTTAGTACTGGATGACCACTAGATGGCATGGTTGAGTACCCTAGCCTATGCAGCAAAGACTTTTCTTTTTCACTTGTCCATAAAAAGTAAATCTTCAACTTTACTGAAAAAATATAGTTACGTGGTAATTTTATTATTTGTCTTTAACTCAGATTTGAATGTCGAAAGCAGGACTTATGAAGTGAGCTCTGTTAAATACTAACTTGTAGTGTTTTCTAATAAGCCACCCTTACTAATGCAGAACTAGCATATAGTTTATGTTTAAAAACAAAACAAACCAAACAAACAAAAAAAACCCACACCACCAAAAAAAAAACACCCCAACAAAACAAAAATTACTCAGTAGTAGCCTTAAAGTATTTCTGTCGGTAGGTGTGATGTTGTACAGGAGAAGGGTATATAAAATCCAGTAAATAGCCTGCTGCCACAAAGCAGTGAGCTAAGCACCATGTTTAGTCAGTGCAATAGTTTTAATCTCACATCAGAAAGGTGTAAGCAGATGGCTTGCTCCCTCGCAACTCAGGTTTTTAACTACACCTGTCAAAGTACTGCAAGTGACTTTCAAAAACCATAAATTTAAGTCTTGCACAATTTCTGGAACCTCTTACGAAGTACATAAGCTATGTGTGTGGAAGGATTACTGGTTTTATCTAAAAAGCAATTCTGAAGGAAAAGTACTTGTATTCTGGCAGGAACAAAAACTGCTAAAAGACAGCTTTACTGGCAAAGTTAACTGAGCAGGACATGAATCTACCTCAGGTACAGATGGTACATCTCTTGAATGAGCTACTGGTGACAGGACGGCATGAAGGGATATTAAAGCTTTTCTAAATACAGTTTGGCTCCTGTGTATGGTCATGAGACAGCACAGGAAAAAAGTATTCTGTGAGTTTCTATGTGCATTTTGCAGGATATTGAGCAGAAAAAAATATCCTCAGTAATTTAGAATTAGTGCTACTAAGGCTTTTAACCTTTCTAATAAAGGAGTTGTACTGCTCTCTTCTGATTAGTGAGGATGTCTTGTGTGTAAACAAAATGGTATTTTTTAGTTATTTATCGTGTGTGTTGTATGGTTTTGTAACAGTCAAGTCCCATACTAACAGGTTTTGCTGAAAACTGCCCACAAGTTTATACAGAGCTGGCAATTCCTGCTGCATTTGTTTTCCTATTTGGAGGAATCTTTCACTAATATAACCAATACTTAGAATTAATCTATACTTGGATTTTGTACAGCATAAAGTATGAGATGAGATACAAGTAAATAAAGACAAAATATAGTGATAAAATATCATATACTTTATTCAGACATAGTAAAATGGGTAAATTGCTACTTGCACGTTCAGGTTGACAAAAAGTAATTTATCCTTGGAGTAAATTATTTGTTTCAGTTTGTATTTATCATTCTTCAAGTACATAATAAAATAACTGTGGTAAGCATTTTATTCTGTGATAGCATTCCTATGTTACTTTAGGGGTTGGTATTTGTTACTCTCTGGTGGGGGGGAACTGCACTGTGGCTGAATTTAGGATTTAAAAAAAGGCAAGGGAGAGGACTGGGGCAGAGTAATTTAGTGTACACTTTAGTGTACAGCTAACTCTTGTGCAGAGCACTCTATAAAAGGTTTGTGTCCAATTGCTTTAAATACAGGAGGCATGGTACTAAACAATACAAATAAAACTTGAAGTTACAAGTAGTGTTAATATCTTGGACCTGGAGTTTTTTCAAATGAGTGATAAGAGGTCCCATCAGTTCTAGTCACACGTACCCTTTAGCATGACTTTGTGCATTACTCTGTGGTTAACAGATGTCTAAAATGATTCCAGGTTAATTGCATCTGGACCCATTATTTTTCAATGCAATTTCTGAAAATAATATTTTTCCTTGTGTGTTACGAGTGGTGTAGTAGAACATCTGCCAAGGAATCAAATTAAGAGGAGCAATTTGAACATGGTAACTAATCCTGGAGACTTTCTTATGCTTCAAAAAATCAACATGAAATTTTAAAATTAGTATAGTCTTTAGGCCTTACAGTTATAGACCCTAGAAAAAAGAACTAGCTTTCTCTATAACCACAAAAATTATAAACTTAACTTGAAAAAACACTGTATAATTGACATTCTCAATTGCATGATTTTGCAAATGCATTCAAATGAAGCTGCTGGATTGAGCTTAGTGAAGGAGAAAAGCCTAAGGCTAATTGAAATAATTTCATTTTCAAAAAATGAAGAGAATTCGTAGTCTTCGTAGAAGATTGATTTTCTTTTAAAATGTTGCAATATTGGAGTCAGTAACCTTTGAAGCTCTAGTGCATGAGAAATGATAAATCATGCTGTTCACAGTAATTTTGAATGCAATTTAAATATATTGGCAAAGTGAAATTAAGTTTTCAATATATGTATATGCAACAATAGAAAATGACTGGACTTAAATGATTTCATTTAAGTCTTTTCTTACATTTGTATGTTCTAAGTGTACTCTCACCTGATATTCAAGGACTTTCAGGATCACGTTTGTCAATGTGAGTGGTTCTGTCGTGATTTTGTCTAACCCTGGGGCTAAAATGAATATATGTGCTGGAGTGCAATTTAAGGGTAGTCTTTTGCATGGGGAAGGGAGTACAGACGAGAGAAAGTGAAAGGGAGGGCTGTTTATTTTGGTAGGCAATAAAAATGTAACACAGATTTGCCTTCTCCAGTCTAAACAAAAATATTTTTTTTTGGAAGTGAGGAATATAAGAAGCTACATACCTTCTGTTTCATTTCCTAATTAAAAATAAGAATAATAGGTTTTTTTCAAGTGCTATTTAGAAAAGTAATTGCTTTTTCAGGCTTTTGTAAATTAGAAATTTTACTGAAGATTTAGTTATATGCCATTCATAGAAATGAAAACTAACTTAGGAGGGCTTTCCTGTAAGTAGTAGATGACACAAATTAGTGGAATAAAGGAAAGCAGTCTAATTCCTGGGTATGTATTTTCAGTTTTGACAGCCATTGGAGGCACTGCCGATGGGGAACCTTGCCACTTCCCCTTTTTGTTCATGGAGAAGGAGTATGCAGAGTGCACTGCAGATGGGAGGGAAGATGGCAGGCTTTGGTGTGCAACAACCTATGATTACAAGAAAGATCAGAAGTGGGGCTTCTGTGAAAGTAAGTAACCTGATTGTTCTTGTCAAAGACATGCTTGCTTAAGCTAGTGTTTTCAGTCCTCTTACAGCCCTTTGTTACAATAATGGCTATTTTCTAGTGCGATATACAAGTAATTATAAAGACAAAGTTCTCATGATGAAAAAGATGGTAGAGCAGAAGCAACTTCCCAAAGCTATATTGAGAAATTTGCAGTGGAGGCATCTATAGAACTCTTAGTTCCTGAGGCTGTAGGAGTATAGGAGTTGGACAGTGTTTCCCATTATAGTTGCTGATTTGCTGCACAAAGACAGCCCTTCTCTAGGAAACATTCTCCTGGAGGAGGAGCCTTTCTTTCTTGCACAGCTTGCTTTGCAGTGATCGAAAGAATATTTTAACAGCGAACTCATACATGAGACACATCACATGAGAAGAAACTGTCTACCGAGATATCCAGCACCTCCTTTAGACAGCTTTTTGTAATTGCTTGGATTGTTTATTGGTCTTCAGAAGCTTATTTCTGGCTGCATTTTCCCTTTAGAACTAATAGGAATTTTGAGAGAGCTGTATAATTTGAGCTTTTAATGTACTCTTCTTTTTTTTTTGTTTTGTTTTAGCTGAAGAGCAGTCTAATAAGAGAAGGCAGATGCAAGAAGCTGAGGATGTTTATCAGACTGGAATGAAAATCCTTAATGAAAGCAGTAAAAAGGCTCAGAAGAAAGAGTAAGTCTACCTCTTCCACTCCCACAAGAGAAAGATGGCATGGCCAGACACTCTGGCTTAACTGAAAAATAACTTAAATGAGTTGTCCCCTCGGACTTTGTACTTTATTGTACTTGACATCGAACTATGCAATACTGAAAATAAATAGTAATTTCAGGGTATTTAGAAAAAGAAATTTATGCCTGCTTTCCTCTGAATCCACTAAAAATTGTTGAAGACTAATTTCTGGAGAGTGGATGTCGTAAAAACATTGACTTAATGCAAGATGGTGCTGTGGTTCTGTAGCCATGATTTATATGTGGCAACTGCCCAGAAAAAAACTGAGAACATGATACAAGATAATTGTTCTTTTCCAAATGTTTCTTACAGTCTGTTTCTCATTCTACTTCAAAGATTAAGTAGGACAAATCAGCATTTCTTGTTCTGCTCTGTTTTTGTTTCTGCTTTCTGATATTTTTGGTCACCATAAAAATAGTATTAAACTTAATGAATTTTTGAACCTCTAATAATTAACATTGTATGAGAGGAAAGGGTTATGCTTGTAGACAAAACCCAAAAAGGAATTATAGGAATAGAATAGAATAGAATAGAATCATTAAGGTTGGAAGTGACCTCAAGGATCATCTAGTCCAACCATCCCCCCACCACCTATTACCCACTAAACCACGTCCCTAAGTACCATATCTAACCTTTCCTTAAACACCCTCAGGGATGGTGACTCCACCACNTGTTCTGTTCATTCTGGTCTGTTTACTTTCTATTCTGTATATATCTAGTTACTGATGAAATAGTTGTCAGCTTACCACTATAATTAAGAATAGCCATATTAATTTAGAACTCCCTGGTACTCACATTGAGAACTTCATCAGTAAGTGATGACTTCAGGCTACTGATTATTATGTGAGCACTATTACCATGTGAAACTTCTTCGTAGAGATAAGGGAGTGTATTTCTACTTCGTGCATAGGGGAAACTGAAGCACGACTAGAGGTTGTTCATCACACTTTGGCAAAAACAAAAGGAGACAGTAGCTCTTAATCTCTGGCTAGTATTCTTTTGTACAAAATAACAGTGTAGGAATTGTAAAATAGTATTAGATCTTAGTTCTCTTGAAGACTATACACTTTCTTAGATGATGAAATTATGTGAGGAGCCAGGTGTGCCTCAGCCTGTCCTACAGAAAGAAAACAAGTCTGAGGACAGAAAGGAGGAGAGATAAAGAAAAATCTTGGAATGCTATCAAAGATCCATGAGAAATCAAGCTGAAGGTTGCTTGACAGTACTGTGTGACAGTATTTGAGGTTAGAGTTTTTTAAATTGCTGTGAAACCAGCTGCTGTGAAATGAGGACTACTGTAAGTTCTGAGGCTGAAACAGGGAGGGGAGTTTCCAGAGAACCTGCTCACTGTTAGCATGACTATTTTGTCAGAAAATTGGTCATCTGTGCAGTCATCTTAGACCCAACACTTAGTGTTTTCATTGGAATGATTTTTGTACTCAACAAATCAAAGCTCCATAGTCTTTTTCAGGCTTTTTTTTCCATCATGATCTGTGAATCTGTCAGAACAGTGGTTCTACTAGGTACCTAGTACAGGGCTTAAAATTGTTGCTACAAACACACGATTGTTTGACCTTAGATTTCTTGTATAACTTACAGGCAAGGAACTGCATACTGCTTTGCATGTGGAGTAAAGTGAACATTAAAATTTGGTGTGTCCATTAGCTAAATCATATGAGTTGTTGCATAGATTGAGGATTTGGAGCTGGAACAAATGACTGTAGGTAGATGCATTAGTATAAAATAGAGGCTAAACCAGAGGAGCAAAACACCTCCCCAGAATCTTTAGGTTTATGAATGAATCTGCTCCTCTGCCTCAAGGTGACTAAGAAATTGTTTTCGTTTAAGAGCATATCAATATCTTCTGAAAGCAGCTGACATGAATCATACCAAGGCAATGGAAAAAGTGTCTTATGCTTTGTTGTTTGGGGATTACCTGAAACAGAACATCCAGTCATCAAAAGAACTATTTGAAAAACTAACAGAAGAAGGTTCTCCTAAAGGACAAATGGTATGTATGTCCTTAGAGTCTACAGAAGTTTTTGTAGGTTTATAAATCACTTTATAGACTGTACTTGTTCTAAGGTGGTTTTATAGGTTGTTCTTGGATCCAAAATAGAGTGAGAACAGTAAGTGGTATCTGTTGCCTGGTTAAAAAAAAGACAGAAGTCAGTGCTGGTTTTTTTAAATTGATTGAAAACTTGATGTAAAGCATTTGGTTCAGCCTCTGATTCAGGAAATGTATTTTATTGGTGCTTGCTTAGGCATTTGCTAATCCTGACTACTCATGGCCTTTACCTTTTCAAATTTCACCAGAGCCTTGCTTTGGTTCAAAGATTGTCACCCAAATGCTTCTGCTTTGCCTGGCTTCTGCATGCTGCTAGTATTACTGAGGGTGCAGTAACAAATGGCACCTGCACCCTCAAGGTAAACATATGGTAACAGGTCTACTCCTTGAATTTAAAAAAAACAGCGTTAAACATAGTAATATAGTATGGTGATGGTCTTTTAATTTAATTTCTTATACATCCAATTTAGTCAGTTATACAACAGATAAGTCATAGGTAGACAGAGGTGACTCCAGCCAACAAATCTTCTTTGAAACTCTCTTACTTTTTTCTTGTGGTTTGTGTGGGATATTGTGCCTTTTCATCTGCAGTTTTATCTTTGAGATAGGTAGATATACACACAATTTTATAATCTAGGAAGTTATAAACTTCTAGGAATCTTGAAAGCTGTTCAGTGGAATGTTCATGTGCCTCTGAACATTATAGAATTGTTCATATATAATTATTCACATGTAATGTCATAAAATGTGTGTGTTACCTATTTTAATGTCTCAATATCTGTATATACTTACTGTTTAGGTGTTTGTTTTGTTTTGGAAGTGTCAGCTTCTTTAGGAATTACTCAGATTCTATTAGCTCTTTGGCTACCAAGTCTCCTGCTGTTCCCTGTTTAATGTTGGAGTGCTGATTTACCATAGAAAGCAGGATCATGTTTTCTCTGGAGACTTTGTATCTCAGTGAAGACCTTGACTTTTATTGGTCTAGAATTCAATACTATCTGCATGAGGTGATTTTTTTTTTGTGTGCTTGCAGAATTGCCTAGAATAGTCTTAGAACACTGAAATATAGACACCTGTGTATTTATACACACACTGTTATCTGCTGTGCTACTAGTTTCTCCTCTGAGCAATACAGCTGTAACAGGTGTTATGGAGAGAGCAGTAATTATGTAAATTTTAAGAATAAAAATAACTTTCAAAAAAAACCTCAACCAAACAGTTCTGTGCATTCTAACTGCTTATATTTATGGTCATAAATGCAACTAACTCATGGTAGAACAGATGTGAAATGGTAAATTCATAGGATCTGTTAGACAAACAGTAAGGCTCTTCTAGAGAAGGTCATAGAATATGATTCCTGAGTTGGAAGGGACCCATAAGGCTCATCGAGTCCAACTCCTGGCTCCACACAGGACCAGCCCAATCAGAGCAGATGACTGAGAGCGTTGTCCAGACATGTCATAGTTCATGTATGTTTGCACTGGTGTATGAGGCAAATAAGATACATAAATAACCTGACAGATATTGCTGATCTTCACTTGAGGGTCTTTAAACTGGGACACTTTAGTGTCCTGGGCAGCTGAGTAATTTAGAAAATTCGTATTTTAAAAGGGGCAGGGAACGGTCTAGATACAGGAGGTACTAAAGTGAAGGTAGAGCTTGGTATATTCTTTGTGGCTTTGAATTGTTGTGTGACTTCTTTATACTTACGTATTCCAGGAAAGCTGATCCTGGATTTTTTCAAAGGATGTGCTGACAAACTGTATTTTATTTCTAGGCTCTTGGATTTCTATATGCATCTGGTCTAGGAGTCAATTCTAGTCAAGCTAAGGTAACTCTGAAATCTTCAGTGGGTGCTCTTATGTTTTTTTATCTTGGAGGCAGATGTTAAATAACCAGTGATTTTTGTTTTAAGGCCCTAGTGTATTACACTTTCGGAGCTTTAGGAGGAAATTTGATCGCCCATATGATCTTGGTAAGTAAGACAGTTAATAACTTTACACATGCAAGAACTCTTTTGTACTCTTACATTAAAAATTAAAGCTCTGCATTCATATGAATACACTGTCCAAATATTTCGTATTAACTTAAGAAGTCTGCTCGTTTTAAGCTGTGTAGCACTATGAATTTAGATGGACCACATTTACTTCTCTTGACTTAAAGCAGAAGTGTCAGACTTCTAATTTTTATAGGCTAACAAGAACTGTGAAAGCCAACGATCTTTACAGAAGGTACTGTTTTAATCAGTATTGTGAGATTTAAGTGCAATGTGTGTAAGTAAAAGGCTTTAGGTTTTCACCCATAAATATCATTCTACTTATTTGCTTTTTTCTTCAGTAATATCTGAAGTATATTTGCTACACTTAACCTTGAACGGTATCAATCAGTTGCTTTTAATGCAGACACAATGGGCTTGTGGCCTTCGTTTTACTTATTGTCTTGTCAAATCTTGCTCCAGTAATGTGAAAAAAAGTTTGTTACCTGGCAAGCGGTATGCTATCAAATAACCAATAGTCCCATATTTTTATATTTTCCTTTCTAGGGTTACCGGTACTGGGCTGGGATAGGAGTCCTTCAGAGTTGTGAATCTGCTCTCACTCACTACCGACTTGTAGCTAATCACGGTAAAAACTTTTTACCAGGCTGACATTCTTTCTGTATATTTCTGTATCACTCACCTAGGAGATACTGGAAGTACTATCAACACTAATAGTATAAAAATAGAGATTTCCTGCTATTAAACAAGTTACCTGTTTGGCTCTGAATAATGATAGGCTGTTTTTATCTCTATCTATTGAAGTATAATTCTTTAATACAACTTGGAGTGTCAAAGCAATTATCTGAGTAACAATTTGATCCTCTGTAGAGATCTGTTTTTACGAAGTTGCAGTGTACTATTTGTATTGAAGAAAACAGTCTAAAAACTTATCTTATCTGTTTCCAGTTGCTAGTGACATTTCTTTGACTGGTGGCACAGTGGTTCAGCGAATTCGCTTAGCAGATGAAGTAGAAAATCCAGGAATGGCAAGTGGGATGCTAGAAGAAGACTTGATTCAGTATTACCAGTTTTTAGCAGAGAAAGGAGATGTACAAGCACAGGTAAGATCAAGTTCACCTGATGGCACGCAAAGGTTTTCAAGAATTACTGGAACAGCTACTGGAACTACTGCTGGAACAGCTATGGGGCAACGGGTGCAAGCTAGAGCATAGGAGGTTCCGGGTTAACAGAAGGAAAAACTTTATCACTGTGAGGGTGACAGAGCACTGGAACAGGCTGCCCAGAGAGATTGTAGAGTCTCCTTCTCTGGAGACATTCAAAACCCGACTGGACGTGTTCCTGAGTGATGTGCTCTAGGTGGCCCTGTCTTGGCAGGGGGGTTGGACTAGATGATCTTTCGAGGTCCCTTCCAACCTCTGTGATTCTATGAAATATGGAAAGATCTTAGAGCTTTAATTTTCTCTTCCTCCTAAATCAACCTGGTTGCTATTTCCTGATTAGTTTTTATGAGAACAGGCTTCTATTTTAGTGTGTTTAAAGTAGAATTTGGACAGAAAATGCAAATTTTTGTGGAAAATAAGAACATTACAGCTTTAGTGTCTTGGGAAAGCCAAGATCCTCTTTGCTTAGAAACCTGCCAGACTAGTTTAAAGATAGCTTTAGATGTTGTGGAGGAAGCTTTGATCAAAAGAAGTGGCCCTGACAGGCGACCTCAATTTCTTGCTGCATCTGCTCTGCATGTCTTCTGCATGCTGCAGGCTGGACCTCTTCCACACACAATGCAGCAGGAGAGGACCCTAATTTAGGCAAATTGTCACAATTCAACTTGGTCATGTACGACTTAAGAATTAGGTAAGCAAAGTTCAAGTGAACAACTATTATTTTGTATCTGGGACAGTCACATCACTTTTGTCTAGGACAAATTTCCACTGAGGCTAATGTGGAAAAAATAGGACTGTACTATAGTTATTGAAGCTAATCTGTGCCTTCAGACTTTGTGGCATCTTTACTGATATGGTCTGTCTCTGTGCACGTAATTAGCTGACTGGTATCTGTGTTACTAGAAAAAGAAGGTCCCTCGGGAAAAGGGACTTATTTGCAATGCAAAATTTGTTTTTAGGTTGGCCTTGGACAGTTGCACTTGCACGGAGGAAGAGGAGTAGAGCAAAATCATCAGGTACCCTTTCTGTATATCTCTGATGCCTGTTATACTTGGAGGGGGAGAAAGTGTAGCTGAGACCACAGTGAAGCAAAAGTGTTAAAGGACAACCGTGAGGTATTTAATGACTTCAACAGTCTTGTTCAATAAAAAATAATTCATTCAATAAAACTTAATCTTTAGCTGACCAGTACATAGAGCTTTTGAGACTAATAATCTTAGAAATTAGGAAGTCAAAAATAAAGATCATGTTTTGACCAAGTTGTAGTTGAAACTGACTGAGCTTTTGTACACGTAGTAGAATTTTCATGAAGCGCTGTGCGTGCCATAGCAATGGTAGTCTACTTTCTGTGACTTGCAAGAATATTTTGCTTCTGTGGACAAAACAGTTCAGCCTTCAATAGTAAGGATATTAAGTGTGCATAGAGAAAGAACTTCCAAAACTAGTTACTACTTATAAAAGTAAAAATACTTTATGCAAAGGTTAGCTATGTATTGAAAAATGGAGAGCTGAGGATTATTTCAGACTCAGCTACCAACCAGAAATTATTTAATGGTCATCACATTTAAAATATCTTAAAATGACTGCTCTGTAAAGGTTCAAAGATTGTATCAAGTGGTCAGAATTAGTATAACCAAGCCCTGTGTAAAACTGGAATAGGAGCTGGCCGATTTCTCCTCTTCTAAACAGGGTTGGTGGCACAATAAGGAAGTGAGATTTACCTGTGTAGCTTGTGCATAGGAGCAGTTGTAGTTTGGGTTTTTCCCACCTCTACTTTTTGGAATACACTGAGAGGGATTGCTGCTTAATATTCTGATTGTAAGTGGGGAACCCTGTTACATATATTAAATTAGGTGGGACTGATAACTCTTAACTCCAGAACAACCTGTTAACTTGGCAAACAATCTACTCACCTCTGCTCCATTTGCAGGAAAAGCTACTCAAATCATAGTCATGGTGGCTAAAATGCTTGTTTTCTTCCCTACAGCGAGCATTTGAGTACTTCAATCAAGCAGCTAATGCTGGTAATTCACATGCCATGGCCTTTCTAGGAAAGGTAAGACACAAAGACCCTCAAAAGCAAGGGAATTGACTGACTTTGAATGAAAAATAACAGATGCTTCCTACTTTTTGATATCGGGTGGTCTAAAACTTGAATGTTGGAATCTAAGTACTTCTGGTTTGCCACTGGGTTGAGTTGTCCTGCAAGATTTGAGTATCGTAGTCTATTATGTCTAGGCTAAATATTCTATTTATTCCTTCACTTTGGGAACTTCTGTTATTTGTAAGTAGTGCTTGAACTAGGTTTTTGGATTTTGGTTTTGTGCTTTGTTTGGGTTTTTTAATTATTAAATAAGTACCTGAATGTCCTTTTTGTGTGGTAGAGTTCAAAACTCAAAGTAGGTCACTATGTTCTTCCACGCAGTGCGTGGGAGAAAAGCTACACTCCTAAAAATTTTGTCTAGTGGGAAAAAGTAAACTCAGGAAATAAAGGGCAAAGACATCTGTATTCTTATGCTGTGTAGACAACTGAGGCATCTGAAGTAGAGTTGCCAATAGGTCTGTATCTACTCTGAACCAAAGCCTCTCTGCAAGGTGAACCACTGTATCAGTTTTCTAAGATTTTTCTTTTTTTAAATCTAAAACATGATTGACAAACTGTTATTGGTGATGTTAACATGTTACTGCTTGGAAAGGTTTTTAGGTCACTTGCCTGAGATTTGGGTTGCAGGCTACCTTCATCCTGTGAGGAGATAAATCCTTATGACTCCATTTCTAAGGAAGGTTAGGCTGCAATAAGCAGCAGCTCCAGCTTTTTCAGGCTGTCACTGCACTACAGGATGCAAAACTTGTGTCCTTAGAGCATGAAAAAAAAATAGTATACTGTGCTGGTGAAGGGACCTGACAGGAGAAATTGCAAGTTCCTGCTTTCTCTACTGCTTGAGTGTTTTGTATGTAATAAATGCTAAAATGAACAGGATTTAGCAACCAATTTTTGCTTTGTTTTCAAGAAGTATTTTAACTCCCAAAATAGTTTGGCATCCACTGGTTTCACAAGAGTTTTGCCTAATTATGTATTCTTCACTGCACACTGGTAGAACTCAAAAATGAAGGGTATTTTCATAAGAGCTTTAGTTTTATGAGCAGTTCATTCTCCATTAGAAAATGAATCCCTCTCGGTCTGACTTTTACACTGTAGAGATGTTTTTTCTGCTTCTGGGCAAGTTCTTTAATGATTATTCAGTAATCCAACAGTCAGAATAATCTAATAGTCCAATAGATTCCCTCTCATACGCAAAGTGAAGATGCTTCGTGATCTTCATGTTAAACTGACTTCTTCAGCTGTTTTTCAATAATACCTTTCTCTTTCAGATGTACTCGGAAGGAAGTGATGTTGTACCTCAGAGCAATGAAACAGCTCTTCAATATTTCAAGAAAGCCGCTGATATGGTATGATTATCTGTAAGCTGGAAATACAGCACATGCACTAAAAAGTTGATTAGCTCAGAAATGCTGCAAATGCTTCCTTTTGTTCACTTCCATGTGTATATACCTGCTCCCAACTTCTGTCCCAGATTGTCCCATAATTAAACCCTGCTTGTATAAGATGTCAGAAACTGCCTCTGGTTCTGGTCATGGTGCTTTGTGAAGCCGCGCTCAGCGTAAGGAGTCTAACTCTTGAATGCTGGCATCTGTATGAAACACTGTCCGCCTAAATAGCCTGCAATTCTGTTTGAATTAATGAAAATCAACACTTACGTTGTCTTGTCACAGAAACTTACAGTGCACTGATACTATGTTATTTTGATTCTGTTTTGTGGTCAGTGAATAGGTTGTTTTGGTTTTATCTCTCATCTCACTGGAGTGTGTGTTTTCTGGCTGTTAATCCCTCCTTCCTGTCTTTGACCTATCCATTATGGTAGCATTTGTACATTTAAAGTGTGAGCAGACCTTAAGGAAAAATGTTTAGCATATGAAACACAGTAGAGGAAGTTTCGGAGGGGCTGTTGTAAGATAGCTGTCTTCACGGTTCTTGCATTCCACAGCTCTGTCCTAGGGCAAGGATGTCTGGCTTTGCTGATTTCCTACATTCACTGACGGTTTCTGATGTGCCCCATGCCTGTCCTGACATTGAAAGAATACCATAAGTGCATACTTCTGCAGGGGCAGTGGTTAGTAATGCACCCCACAGGACAGCCACCAATCTGCCTTGAAATTAAGACAGGTTCTCAGAGTTTCGGTAGTTGTTTTGGAAGCTTCTGTAGCATCCAAAACATCTCAAACTTGGAAAGCTGAAGATGAATAAACTGTTAGTGCCTGCCCTTCCTATGGGTGTGGGTTCTGCATCTCGCACAACATTGTGAAAGTGCACAGTAGATTTTCATAACTAGTGTTGAAAGGTTTTCTTCTTGTTAATCCCCTATGTAGTTACTGAATAAAAGTTACCAAATATGCTAATTTTTCCTTAAATAACTATTACTTACTAGGAGCAAAGTTACAAAGCAGATCTATCTTAAGCACTATTTGTTTTAGTGATGTTAAAGACATATCAGTTTCGAAAGATGTAGCTGTAGCTTTCTTTGCAGAAGTGTTTTTCTGTGTTTTCAGGGAAATCCAGTTGGACAGAGTGGATTAGGAATGGCTTACCTCTACGGAAGAGGTGTTCCAGTGGTAAGCTTTTGGCAGTCGTCTGAACTTCTTGTCACAAACTTTTTCTCTGGAGGGAAGTACTGTAGAAGACTTAACTATGAAGATTGCTGTTCCCTGTAAACTCCATGAGAAAATCTGGAATATTAAAAAAGAAAAAAAAAATTGCTAATGGAGCTAGCAGATATGAAATGTGCTGATTTCCCTCTAATGCATTTGAAAATGTTGCCAAAGCTATTAGAATTGCATAGCAGTTGTAGGAGTTTTGAACTTGGCTCTAATTTGCTTGTGAAATAAAACAAATCCTAACTGTCCCCATTTTGTATATCTTGGGAGAGTGGAGAAACATTCGGAAACTTTTAATTAGTTCATTTGCCTTGTTGCCTTTCCTCCAAGGTTTCTTGTCAAATGTTTTATATTTAGCTATGCAAGCAGATATTCTAAAAGTTGAATTAGCCTGAAGTAGAGGAAATAAGTTAAATAGTTGTTCTAGAAACAGAACAGGGAATCCATTCTGTTAAGTGTAACTATTCATAGTAATGCTGTTTACGTATGCCAGCTCTGAGATAGCTACAAACTTGAGATGTGCTGTTATCATTGTAGGCTATTTCATTTTTTATTTTCAACTTTTGGCCAGGTGAATATTGTCACACTCGAACATCTCGCTGTATTTTTCTGTAATATAGATCTGTCCCCGCACTTATACATGCACACACACATCATTTGTTTCTTTAGTTAAATTGTGATGTACTGCAAGGCTCTAATGACTGGACCAAATTTTCCGGCAGAACTATGAGCTAGCACTGAAGTATTTCCAGAAGGCTGCGGAACAAGGATGGGTCGATGGACAACTTCAACTGGGTTCCATGTATTACAGTAAGTGGCATCAAAATGATGATTTGCTGGATCTAAGCATCTGCCCTTTCAGTAACTTTTCACTAGGTGGCATTAGAAGCGTAGATATACTGCATGTAGAGTGATCTTACTGCATTGAATTTTTATTTTATTCTCGTTTTTGTAACACTTTCACAATGTTTTCCTTTTATAATTTTTAACAGTAAGTACATACTTTTATTTCATATAACTCTGCTTTTCAAGAGGAATGAATAGCAATGACTTTTTCTTCTAGATGGCATCGGAGTCAAGAGAGACTATAAACAAGCTTTGAAATATTTTAACTTGGCCTCCCAGGGTGGCCACATTCTGGCTTTTTATAATCTGGCTCAAATGCATGCTACTGGCACTGGAGTGATGCGATCCTGTCATACTGCTGTTGAGGTAAGGTCATCCATTTATAAACATCAAATAATACTGACTTGCAAAAGGTTGGATATAAGCTGATATGGTTATATAGGAAATTTGTCTGAGACAAAATCCACTGGTGACTGCAGAGCCAAGGTTATCAAAAGGAGGAGTGACACATTCCTAAACTCCTTTGTATCTCATGAGAAAAATCTGTATTTTTATGTTAATGTGGAAAATTTGTATTTGCTTTATTAACTTTTGAAGAAAATCGAAAGAGCGTAATACAAAGCAAACGTAAGTATTTTATAAGTGCTGAATTTTTCATTTATGTGGTTTTAAGTGTAAAAAATACCCTGATATTAAGAATAATTCTGAGTAAGCATCTGAGTCTTTGCATGTATTTGAGTAACCTGTATCTTAAAGTAAGCCAATCTTGAGCAGTGTGTTAGTCTATCAAGTTTTTCCTGTGAAATGTAAGTATTTTGAACAGGCATTTGAATGTTAAAAGTTTACCTCTTGCAACACCTAAATTTCTGAAGTTCCTGACAACCAGTCTTCTCTGTTTCTTTTTCCTCTGCAGCTATTCAAGAACGTGTGTGAACGTGGGCGTTGGTCTGAAAGACTCATGACTGCCTACAACAGCTATAAAGATGGGGATTCAAATTCTGCTGTGGTTCAGTATCTTCTTCTGGCAGAACAAGGCTATGAAGTTGCACAAAGCAATGCTGCTTTCATACTTGATCAGAGTAAGCACAGGAATTTGTACTGAAAGTTTCTTTTGGAATTGGCCTGCAGCAGCCAATTTAGTGGAACACTAGAGTGCTTGAAGATATAATTGCATAGCCCATGTTCAGTTAGAACTTCAGTGAGACTCTTGTCCTCTTTCCCGCTCTTCACACTGGATTACACACACAGTCAGTTTCAATTTTCACCTGTAAGGATGGCTTTCTAAAAGTTAGAATACACTTAAATTCTGACTTACAAGATTTATAAAAGGGGATGGGGAGAGATTGTTTTAGAAGCTTGCACATTGCTGAAAATTTTCTTCCTTGAACTTCCTAAAAACACCCTTAACACTTTATTGTTAAATCTGTAAAGTAGGAATTGCATTAGTTTTACCTTTGGCCTTTACTACGTATACAAGCTTCAGTTTTCCTTTGTTTATCTTATAATGTCTTTTCTCTGCCCTTTCTTTTAAAAAAACTTGTCCCACCTGTCTTATTGTAACTAGGTGGCTAGAACTTGGATTTCTCAGAGTTTGAGGTCATAGGGAAACAATGGAAGCATGAGTGACAAATCTTTCTAGAAACTACAAACCTCATTACTTTAAGCTTCCTGAATCTCAAATCCAGAAATCTGGGTGTCTCATTACCAGCTTTAGAGCTTTGTATCTTAATGCAAAAATCAGCTATTGGTGGCTTATAGGCTAATCTAACATCTTAATTTCCAGTTAGTGTTTTTCAGAGGTGTCTTAGTGACACATCTTTAGATGACAGCAATGACAGTCTTGGCTGGGAGTGCATTCTTGCAAACAAATAGCATCTTTCCCTGGGTTAAAATTCTGATAGTAATTTCTCAGGTATATCTGCATCTCAACTGGAAATTAAATTAAAATTATTTCATACACTTGATACAGAAAATCTGTATATCAATTGTGAGACAGTATATCTGAAACTGTACTTACACTGGAAGTGAAAAGTTATAAATCCTTTGACTTTCTGAACTCTGAGACTTAAGCAAAATGGACAAGTAAAATAACTTCTGTTCCAAAGTAGCTGTAGCACTGCTGTGTAAAATATGTAGTCTCTGGTTAAGGAGTGTTTACTTGACTCGTCTTGTTTTTAAGATGATAGCAGCTTTATAGCATAGCCTTGTATTTGAGTGCCCCTTTGTCAGAGCCTGAATTGTGTGCCCTTAAGATTTGTATCTTCTGACATTCCTCAAGTATGCTTCAGAATCTCCTAGAGCACGAATGGGAGAGACACTTGCTAAGCAATGTTGCAGGGTGAAATCATACAGTTTGTTCCTAGCTCTTATGTGGGCAGATATATGGAAAGACTGTATAAATGAAAGGTGTTTTTTATAAGTTTCAGATGCATTAAATCTTGTTTGTGCTGCAGGACTTAAAGTTTTTAATTCGTTTCAGCAGACTGAATATAAGCATGGGGGTTTTTGTGACCTTGCGTGCATATACCATGCTCCTATTTAACTGAATTACTTTCTTCTCTAGAAGAAGCCAGCATAGTAGGAGAAAATGAAACCTATCCTCGAGCTTTGCTTCACTGGAATAGAGCAGCTTCTCAAGGTATGTCCATACCTCACAATTCCAATTAATTTCTTTTTAGTGGAGCTATTAATGTTTGATTTCATGTTTTTATGAAACTGGAAAGGAGGGAGAGCTTACCTCCTCCTGTTCAACATTAGTTAAATTCCTTATAGGGTAGTTGTCCCTTGTTCTGCTGTTATAATGTCATTGCAATATGCTTGCAGTTCTGAGCCATTCTGAGACCCTGTAGACTAAAAGTAATAAACTGCAAATGTATGGTGTGTTTCTTTTGCCATTTCATATGGAATTATCAGAGCAGTGTTAAACAGCATTAGGAATGTTTACACTGACTTTTCTAAAAGTGAATCCAGTTAGAAAAATAGATATAAAATAGATAAAAAAATCCCTTTACGATTTTGGTACATGTCATCATTTATAAGAAATGTAATTTCCTCTTCAAATCAAGCAAAACTCAGTGATGAAGAACGCAGTCTTGATGTCCAACCAACCCAAATTTAAACTCTGGTGCTTGTGACCCTATCCTAAAATAAGAAAAACTAAACTTAATCATTAAATATCTTAGTGTGAGGCCTTATGGGTGCTTCTACATTAAGATCTACTAGCTTTTTACTTAAAAGCAAGTGTGTCATGTAAATGGAGTTTGAAGAGTTTTGACTGAAAATCTCAGACCTACTTCGCTTTTAGTAAAAAGTTAGAAATTGCAGGGATGGAATGGTTAAGTATTTGATTACCAAATGCTATGGGAGACTTTATTTTTCAAATTTTCAGTGTGTGTGTTTTAAAAACAACGCTGAAGTCCTTAATGACCATATAACAAATTAAAAGTGCTTCTGTAATTAGTGAATCTGAACAACATGATACAGCTCTTCAACTGATGCCACTAAATAGCAATAAAAATGTTGGTAGGCTTACTCTGGAAAAAGTACTTTCCTGAAAGTAAAATCATTTGCATTTTGGTTAACTAAACCTAATTTAAAAAAACCCCACATCTGTTTATGTGAGAAGGGGGGAAAAAGGGAAACAGTTTATGCAAACTGGGAAGTAATACCAAAGCCCTTATTGCATCTTAATATGAAACTAAAAGGCTTTCTTTGCCTAGCTATTTCATCTTTGTTTCATTTATAGGATATACTGTTGCAAGAATTAAACTTGGAGATTACCACTTTTATGGTTTTGGTACTGATGTTGATTATGAAACTGCATTTATTCACTATCGACTGGCATCAGAGCAACAGCACAGTGCCCAAGCAATGTTTAATCTGGGTTACATGCATGAGAAGGGATTGGGCATCAAGCAGGTGAGTAAGCTCCAGGCTGGTAGTCTGCTTCATTCCAGTGCACTTACTAATACGAGAAGTCCGTAACCACTGCCAGGCTCTGGACTCTCTATAACCACTTAGTAGGAATTAGCTTGTCTCCCAACTCATTCTCCAATAGCAAATGGTTAAGTATATCCCCTTCACACTTACCTATGTGAAGAAATGAGGCATAGACAGGGGAAAAAACCATTTGCCCCAAATTAAGACTGGCAAAAAGGGTGCCATTTGCTCAAGTAGTGCTTTTAAGACTTTGAAGTGTAATGAAATGAATGCAAATCAATTCCAGGTTCAGAGTATTTTAGCACAAGGTTGTTCTCATCCTCTGAAACACTGGTTAATTAGTTTTCATTACCGTGATGTTTTGAAAACAACTTCTGTGCATCCTTAAGTACAAACTATAAGCACCAACAACAATGTGGTTATTAGCTATGGGTTGTTTTTTTTATTTAGGGTAGGCCACAATGTGCTTTACAAACTCTATTGACTGAAAGAAGGCAGTATGTCTGGTTGTCTTAGGAAGCCTATGGTGTACTGCTGTTCGTGAGTTAACGAATGCTTACAGAATCCAGAGCAATGTGTGCTTGTATGTGTCAAAATAATGTAATTAGTAATTGCATATTAATTTTGAGTAGCCTACCTTACCTTAATGTATGATTAATTCACGCAGTTAACGTATGAATTTAGTCATATCTTCTGGGTTACCTGAAACTGTGAGAAATGGTTTCATTTTCCTTATTTTCCATGGGCTTCAACATTTGTTTTTTTGTCTAGGTATACATCTTTTAATTATTCTGTTAGCCTATTGAAAAAACAATTTTTTTCTTTTCACCTAAATTCTTAGTAAAAGGTCAGAACAGTGAAGGGCAAGTCTTAGGTCAACATTGTTACTTTGGCAGCAGCAAGCAGTCACCATTTGAAAACTGCATACTAACCTGGCTGTAGAAGTGACACTACAGTACACAGACAGCAATATTTCTAAAGCTTATCTTTGAATTTTATTTTAGAACTGGGGGTTTTTTTTGTTGTTTTAATTGAGTCCTCAGAACTAGTTAACTTCTAAAAATGAGCCTGTAACTAAAAGGAACAGTGCTAAAATTGGGAGGTTCTCTTAAAAAAAAAAAAAGAATCCTTTCAGACATGGACTTTTTTATTTCTTTTGCTTCTGCTTTGAAAACAAACCCATTTAGAGCAAATAGTCAAAACTTTGAAGATATTATTACATCACGTTCAGCATAATTGCCAAGAATTTGAGAAAAATCAGTCCTACTGCTACCATTTGCACTGAGTATTCTCCAACCTGAAGCAGAGATGTCTACACATAGTCAGCTGAAATGAGTACGCAGGGGCTCACGATGAGCATGTGCAGCCTTGCTTTATGCAGATGAGTAATGCTTTCCTCTCATGCAGATCCACTAGGGAAGGAAGAGTTGAACTGCTGGGGAAATTGAGATAGTTAATACAGATGTGGGAAGGAAGCACTGAGAATGTCTATGCAAGGAAATTCCCTGTAAAAAAACAGTCTTAGGAATTCTGGATATGTGATGTCTTTGCTTGCAGGGTCCTAAAACTTTACAACTGAAAGACGAGAAGATGGAGATTTAGGTCAGACAAGATAAGATGGGGCTAGAATATTCTGAAAAAGGCTAAGACAGTTTTGAATGGAGCAAAAGAATATTTGGTTTTCCTTTCCAAGAATGGAAACTGCTGGATTTTCAGCATCTCTGAAAATGACTGACAGTTAAAATCATGCTTCCTGATGTAGCAGGTGATGTCTGCCAGTGAAGTCTATTCTTCCACTAGAGGCAAGTGGAAGAGAGGTATAAAGTGTTAGTACTATAGTATCTGATGAACTGGGGGCTTAGTCTGTTGAAGGAAGGGATGTGTACTATTCCTCTCTCCCCGTCTATGTCCACATCATTAAGACTGCAAGCACTCCAGAGTTAGGGTGAATGGTTGGATAAGGTGGCCCACGCAACTTTGATTCGGGTCACTGTTCATTCTGGATAATCCTGAATAAAGGCAGTGTTTCCTATTGGGTTTTTTCCTAAACAGCTTTTGCCTTATTCTCTCTTTATTTAATAAATAGTCATTATTAAATCTAGGATTCTATGCTATACTTCCTGTACATAGATGGTTTTCAGACTCATACCAAATATTCAGCCCCTTCAGAAATCGGACGTGTATGCTGTTATGCAGTTTTCATAGATTTAATGTTGTCCAACTCCTGAGCCTGCATGTCATAACAAGGACTGTTTCCATATATGGCTCAAAAGAAGAACAAATTAATTTTCTTATGGTTGTCTTTTAAGATTTGGAATGGTATTTCAGTGCTATTTGTATGTTAAAGCTCAGACTCCTACAGGTCTCACTTGTCTGTCAAGTGAGAGTGAAGAATGTATAAGCAGAATGAAATGCTTGCTAACTAGAAACAAAAGCAAGCCATGATTTAGTATCAGTGTAGAAGTAGATCCTAACACAGTACAAAGGAGGTAAGGAAACTCTTTTAAGTAGTTAAAAGACTTTCCAGGCTCAAGGAGTATCCAGACTTGTTCTGTTGAATTAAAATACTAAAATGTGAGCTAGTACATCTCACTCACATGATGTGTTGATTTTCATACTGCTGTTTCCACATGTGTTACGGAACTAAGCTTTGCTTTATCAATGAGCAGAAAACCTTTATGGTATTTCACAATCAGGATTAGAATTATAAAATGAACATGTGGCATGAAGTCCTGGAGATTTCTCTTATTTTAAGTGTCCAACTTGGAACACTTCCACAGGTAAGCGTTACACACGCCTGTCCTTTGCATCACTGAGTGAACATAGGCAGTTCGTATTTGAGTATCCTAACATTGCACAGTATGTATCTGAAGCAGAGCCAAAAAAAAACCCAAACAAACAAGGAAAGTTAAACTATTCAGGTACATGTATCCGCTGTTCTCACTACAGTCACCTTCTTGCTCTGACTACCACAGAAGAGAAAAGTAATTTAAGCTCTTCCTAAAGTTGCTGGTTTATTGTGCTTATGCTTTTACCAGGCTACCCTCATTAATGCAAGTTATGTCCATCTTGAATAAGGAGTAGAATTTAATTTGGGAGTATGTGCAGAAACTATTAGAAGCTGCACTATGCAGCAGGCATACTGTAGTGTCACTGGGAGGAGTTGCTGTGTACTCCTCAGGCACTCATGTTTTCTTAGTCTGTCATGTTTGCTGTGATGTTGAAGACATTAGAGTGTAGCAGTTGCCTAAATATGTGCTTTAGTTTACAGTGCATGGGTTCAATACATTAATACTAATCTCTTCATGACCTTCAATTCTAGCATCAGTAACAACAGCTTTATCCTCAGAGCGAAGCTTCCCCTTAGTTGTCTATGCAAAGGTGAACAGAATAAAAGGGGAAGTTTTACTGAATGGTTTGCATTTAACTTGACCAAAAATCTTGTATTCAACTGACAGTGTACAGTAACTTATAGAAAAAGCTCTACGTTTTATGGTTAATTTTTCGAATTCTTCAAAATTGAGCTTTGTATTTCCTTAACTTTAGGATATTCATCTTGCAAAACGATTCTATGACATGGCAGCTGAAGCAAGCCCAGATGCTCAGGTTCCAGTCTTCCTAGCACTTTGCAAGCTTGGAGTGATTTATTCCTTGCAGTATATACGAGAAATCAATGTAAGTAATGTAGAGTTCTAAGGAAAATCAGCAAAAGGGGTTTCCATTTTTAAAAGAAGCTTGAGTTGTAATCTTACTGAAGTAGAAGTCTTGTCTGAGCCTCCTGAAGACTTAGGATAGATGTGTTTTGTGTTGCATATTAGGTAAGTTACTGAAGCTGTGATTCCTATTTCTTATTTGTGTAATGGTATGAAACTGAAATGTGCAGCCAGTGCTCTTCTGTGCTGCTCATCCCTTGAAGAGCATTTCTCTAATATGTTTGACTGTTCTTATCCATGACCATCTGCTACCAAACTTAAGCAGGTGATTACAATGACATAATCACTGTTCAGGAAAAAGGAAATACTTTTTTTGTAGCCCTAATTCTCATGCTATTTTATATTCAGCTGTAACAGTCCCACGTGAGTTGTGTTTGATTTCTATGGGAAAAAAAACTGTTTGTATTAAATAGTTTAGCTGTTGTGCAGAGTTTCTGCTGAGTGATGGCACTGAGAAAAATATTTTCCTGGAATTTAGGTGAAGTCTTTCCATGGTCTTGGTTTAACCCCAGCCAGCAGCTAAGCACCTCACAGCCCCTCACTCACTACTCCTTCCCCGGTGGGATGGGGGAGAGAATCAAAAGAGTAAAAGTGAGAAAACTCATGGGTTGAGATAAAGACTGTTTAACAGGTAAAGCAACAGTCGCAGACGCAAGCAAAGCAAAACAAGGAGTTCATTCACCACTTCTCATGTGCAGGCAGGTGTCCAGCCATCTCCAGGAAAGCAGGGCTCCATACACCACATGTAATGGTGACTTTGGAAATAGAATTGCTCCAAACATCCCCCCCTTCCTCCTTCTTCCCCCAGCTTTATCTGCTGAGCATGATGTCACATGGTATGGGATATCCCTTTGGTCAGTTGGGGCCAGCTGTCCCAGCTGTGTCCCCTCCCAACTCCTTGTGCACCCCCAGCCTCCTCGCTGGTGGGGTGGGGTGAGAGGCAGAAAAGGCCTTGGCTCTGTGTAAGCACTGCTCAGCAGTAATGAAAACATCCCTGTGTTAGCAGCCCTGCTTCCAGCAAAAATCCAAAACATGGCCCCATACTCCCTACTAGTAAGAAAATTAACTCTGCTGCAGCCAAAACCAACACACCATATAGTATCTGAAATATTTCTCAGTATTCTGACAGCTTACTTCCTCTTGGACTACTTAATAAATTCAAATTTATTAAGCTATTACTGCTTAGAGCAAATGTAAGTTCAGGCAATCCAGCTAAGTTTGACAAAATTAAGTAGTCTTGAGACAGGGAGGGGACTTTCAGGAGTGTGCAGTCGAAATACTCTAAATCAGTTAAGTACCTCACAGAAGCGAGTATGCAAAACATGGATATTCCAAGTTTTAAATTGACAATGCCTCTGTAGTGCCGTCACACACAGTAGTGAAGCATGAAGTGTGTGTTGGCTAATGCTTATGCAAATGAAAGTTTGATAAAAAGGCAGTTCAATCTAAACTGACAGTCACTTTAACTTTGCTGTACCTTTCATCTGCACAAATCTCAGCGTTGTACCACTTAAGTATCCTTAATGTTCTGTCATTCATGGTAGTCTGGCATTGGAAGCTGATGGCTTCTAATTTGGCTGGACTGATAAGTTCACTGTATGTGGTACTTGCTCCTCTTTCTTTAAGGTAACAGGTATCGTTATGTACCTCATTCTGATTTAAATTGTGTACTTCAGTGCTCTGTCTGGGAAAGCCACAAAGCTACATATCAGAAGCCTTCATCTCTAGAATAGAATAGCTCATCCTATAGCATGGCTCTTAGTCTTATTGGCAGTTCCTGGAAATTAAGAATGTCACTGATGGGATACTATTTTTCAGAGGCAAAGAGCTGCTGAAGTTTTAAAACTGGTACTTGTACAAGTCAAATCTAATATCAAAGCAACTTCTGGTTCTTGCTCTTTGACATGACGATGTGGACTTCTTGTTTCTTAGATAAGGGAGATATTCTCACATATTGATATGGACCAGCTGCTGGGGCCTGAGTGGGACCTTTACCTTATGACCATCATCGCCTTGCTTCTGGGAACAATTATAGCTTACAGACAAAGGCAACATCAGGCAATTCCCAGACCAGCAGGACTGCGGCCAGCTGTGCCTCAACAGGAACCACCACCAGAGCATCAACCACCGCAATAGCAACAGGAGCCTCAGTGAAAGAACTGGATTTTTCCAAAAAGAACACTTTTCATTGTGATTTAGGACTGTGGATCAATGGTCCCTCCCCCAAAAGAGGCGCAAAGAGGTTTTAAAAAAAAAAAAAAAAAAGTAGTGAAAGTTTTTAGAATTGTACT
>VWZZ01003707.1:227801-238704 GCA_013399095.1 Psophia crepitans | reverse complement strand
AAAAAAAAAAAAAAAAAGTCTGAAAGCTGCTTAGAATGATGCCTTTTTTCAGGGATAAGAAAATTCTTTTGAAACTGATTTGAATGTTATTTCAGTGCCAATGGAATAACACTATGGCTTTTTTCATGGAAACATGAGTGCTACTACAAAAATGTTGCCTGCTGTATCTAGTTTCTCTTTACTCAGAGTCCTTTTCATCTCCTACAGAGAGCAGAAGGCTAGCATTGAAAGGTTTTTGCCTGCCTGATAGCAGTTGCCCTATGTAAAAGTAATAATAATAATAATTTTATGGCCAATTTAAGTCCAAGAAACTGAACTATATTCAAACTAAAAAGACTAGAGCTGTACAAACTTATATTCTGATCTGCATCCCAAATATTTCTACAATCCTTATTTCGTTATTTCTTACACTTTGGTCATTTACGCTGTCTTGGATGGTTTAACATCGATTATTTATAAACTCTAAGACTAAGCCAGCAAACATACCGCTTTCCATTTGTGCTCTTTTGTTTTCCCTTTTCTGTTTTTCCTCCGTTCCCCTTAGACTAGACAGTTCTCAGCAGACTGTGTAGCCCAGGAGCCGGGTTGGGACAGACTGGGTCTGTAAAGCTCATTAGCTGAAAACTATCCATACAGTGTCCAGATCTCGCATCCTTCCAAAACTGTTTTGGAGCCTGTGTACTTTGCAATACTTCATGACATAAAAACAAATTGGTAGTGTTCCTAAATTATTTAAACTTGCTCTTGCAAGAAGGCTGAATCTAGATTGCAGAAAGCACCAGTATTATTGTGGACAATGAAGAAAGGACAGAGCCAGAAATCTTGGTGAGTTAGCTTACTTTTTTGTTTGTTTTTAGAGGTGGAAGTTCTGCATTTAATTTTCACCAATCCTGTAAGTGATCTGCACTGCCAGAAGAAACGTGTGTGGTATCTCATGCATGCATCTGTTTAATGCATCTGTGAAAAGAGGCCCCCAAAGATGCGTAGCCTTTACAAAAGGGCATAGGCCTATGCCAGTGATGCTACTCCAAAGTTTGGCTGACTGATAA
Source organism: Psophia crepitans (assembly GCA_013399095.1). Taxonomy (NCBI): domain Eukaryota; kingdom Metazoa; phylum Chordata; class Aves; order Gruiformes; family Psophiidae; genus Psophia; species Psophia crepitans. The sequence goes on along the minus strand of VWZZ01003707.1, from coordinate 237,655 downwards.
AAATCACGTTAGATTACAGCAGTGCTCTGGCTGTTGCCAACCTCTCTTGTACCTGGCATACATGAGAGTGTCAAAATAACGTCTCTGGCTGTGCCATCTTGAGGATCCCTTGTAACAAGAAAATCCAAAGGGAAAGAAGACTTAATGGTTTACGACTTCTGATACCACCAGGTCAGTGCGAAGGCCTTTTAATGAGCGTAAGAATACGACCTGTGGACTGATGTTTTTAGACTGCAAGAGGAATCTTCACTTTGTAACGATTTTCGCTGAACTATAACTTCGGGGGCTGGGAGTGGGAAGCAGTGGGGGGAGTAGCTTAGAGGCAAGAAATGTGGAAGTTTCTGTTCTTACTTACCAATGGCAGTTAAATATTTGTTTCTGTACTAACATTAAACCCTCTGAATACTGTCTTAAAGCTGAATGAAGTACAAATGCGGAGGCTTTAGCTGCCTTCTCCAAAAGCAGTTGGGTTTAAAGAGTTAAGGGCTTCTTTTCATGCAAATCTTTTTCTAGTGGATTGGCAGCAACATATCAATACACTTTATTTAGAATTGAGATTTTTGGTATGGTTTCATACTCAGTACATTTGTAAGAAGACTTGCACAATATATCTGTAGTTTGGGAAAGAAGATAGGCAGTCCACTCTTTTGTAAACTGAAATGTCGTGGATGACTAGTATTAAAATACAGGTAGAACTTCTCAGTACTTCAAATGCTTATGCTGGTTATGTGAAGACAAATCTTTCCTTTTAGTTTGGAGGGTTGCAGCATGTGATAGAGGAATGTCTTGTTCAGTCTTAATCATCGTTAGCAGATGGAACAGTATTGAACTTTAATGTAGTGTCTAAAATGTACAGCACTCCCCAGCTGCATTTCTAAGATATCTGTGAGTTCTGAACACTCCCTCTGAAGTATTTGCCTCTGTCACTTAATAGCTCTTTATAGGTTGGCATTAATAAATTCAAGATTATATGGAAAATGTTTTTTTTTTTCTTTTCAGTTAAATGCCATTGGTTCATTGGTATTGGTCTCTTAGGATGTTTAACAGTTTTGTTACTGCGTTATTAAAATGTTTTGGTTGTTTGATCTACTAGAACTGAATTCTAAAAGCTGTATTCTGTTTGCATGAGAATCATCCTTGCTGCTATGTGACAGTCTTACAGCTGACTTTCACTGAACCTGATGCATTTTTATATCCAAGAACTCAGCAGAAGAAAATGATTGAAGATCAGCAAGTTATCGCTTTAAAGAACTGCTTTTTGAAGAAGCAATAAGGAAGTCTTTCTCCTGCTTTTTACCCTTCCACCAAATGACTACCACTAACTTTTTCAGATGACATTCATTTGAATGAGGTGGTAGTAGTAAAAAGGTACTTACCATAAGTAATGACAAGTTAACTCAGGGATTAAAGAACAAGTTTTCTAAATCAGTTGTCTACAACATGACTTAAGTTTTTGTGACAATCCCTTGCTACTCTGTTCTGAAACTTGCATGTTGAGGGAAGTATGTTTTAACTCTTACTAGCAATATGTTTCTTGTTGTGCACTCAGTTTATAAAGCAGCTTTTTTCCTAAAGGAGCTGGGTTGCTCAGTTTACTGCAGTGAAGTACCATTCGTTTTTGGTAGCACAGAAGTTGTCCTACAGTTTATATGCAGGAGTATTTTAGAAGGAAAACTTGATTTGAGAGAAGCCTTTCTGGGGATGTTCAGCATGCCTTGAACAGAAAAATTCTTTGTCTGTAGTAACATAGGCCAGAGCCTGCCTATTTGACCTTCCCAGACATGTGCTCCTTTCCCTGCACAGAGGATGGAACTACAGAGCAGTAACTGTTGTTGGTGAGAATTTTATTTGTAGGAAAATGGTGGAAAGACTTGGGGGAAAACATTGTTCTGAAACTAAAATAAAGACGCTAGCTGTTCCTGCTGGTTAAAAGAAATGCTGAACTGTTGATAAAACAGGATTCTAGTTCATCACTCTGGTGAAGCCTGTCCCAGAGCTGTCTGTTGAAATAATTTTCCTTGCTTCATGTTGTCCATCATGGGACAATGTAATAGAAAATAAGGCCTTTGATACAAACATCCCAATGAGACTCTTATGACCCAATTTTACTTGCTTTTTAGTCATCTTCCATAAGTCAACTGCTCTTATTAAAGTAAAAAAAAAAAGTTATTTTGGAGAAGAACATTAAAACATGGATTGTGAAAGGACTTTCGAGACTATGCATTATCTAGTTTCCACCTATTATATGCTAGTTTTGGCCTGTAAAAGGGGATCACACTCATCTTTGCAAGTTGCTTCCTTTTTAGATAGGCAACAATGAACTGAAATTCTATTTTTGTTTTGGAGAATAGTAAACTAAAAAGATTTAGTTTGATTTGAACTACTGCAAATGCATATGGCAAAAAGGGACTGTTGGGGGGAACCCTTTGTTTTTATCAGCTGCAGTTCTTTAAAGGGTCTTGTAGGAGTTTTGTAAATTTATTTTGTATTTAAAATCAGTATAAAGGCTGGTCAAATGTAATATAATTGTGTAAACAAATTCTGTTAATAGAAAGATGTACAGATTCATTTTGTACTGTATCTTTATCTTGTGAAATAAAGATACCACCTGTGTGGTTACCCTCAGTGTTCACAGTGGTTATGATAACAGAGGGTGTCAACTGTTAGCCGTATATACCGATACACGCGCTGCGTTTCTTCCTAAAAGGGTACTCGCACCTCTTTCACTTCTGTTTTTTGGGGGTGGTGGGGGGGTGAGGAATCGTTTCTTAAATTAGGAGGGGCATGGGAATAGGAAATGAAGCATTGTGTCTTTGGCTGTGCTAGAAACTTGCCCTCTCTGTGTGTGTGACCCTTTCTTCCGTGTATAGAGTACCTGTGCTGTGCGATTAGAGAGTAGTGACCGATACCTTCAGGATTACTAATGCATCTTCAATGCTAATACAGTGACTAGAAACAGATACTGGAGGAGGGACTATGCCAAGCTGACATAGTTTATCTGCTTTTCAGGCCTTTTTCAACCCATTCATCCCATCAGACTCCACCTGTTGAGACTCTTGAGTCCTCCCTTGTTAGTGTATTATGTTGGTTTGTTTCCCAGTGTGCTTATTAATTTGGAAGAAAACTATTAGGAAGAAGAAAAGTAAGGAGAGTGAGGGAGCAACGCTAAAGCTCTGGAAGGCATCAGTAGGTGAACTGTCTCAGACATCAGTCCAAGTTACGTAGTTTTCTGAAGTATTTGGAGGGTTCCCATGTTTGCTGCTGCCGGTACCTCTTGTTGCAGGTAGGAAACAACTGGTGGTACTAAAGCCAGCTTGAGCCTGACTGGTGTAGCTCAAGCTTAGTGAGGTCATACCTCGCACCTTCCGAAAGGGCCCATGGCTCAAGATGTGGTTGTTGATGTGTTCAAGTCAGGTTGGGTCAGAAGTGTAGATACTTTATTTTACTTGTACCCTGTAGTCAACAGGGAGTTGTTTTCTGTGGTGGGAATAGAGTACCAGGCATATAAATGGCTGTGGGTTGGGGAGGGGGGGAGGGGGAGAGAGATATTTTTTGTTCATTTGTGTTGTCTTTTGTTTTTTTTAAAAAAATGCCACTGAATAATGTTCATCAAAAACTAGTATGTTTGGTTTAGTTTCCTGCTGGTTGGTTTTGTTTGGTTTTTGTTCCTTTATTCTCCTCAGTCTAAGACTTAAAACACATCATTTAAAATTAAAATATTAATAGAAAGTATAGTTTGTAAGCCTGCAACACCTGTTTCATTAGAATGTAGTATTTGGTATAATGCCAAAATGTTCATACTCATCTCTAAGTGATCATGAGTTTAATGGCATTTTGATCAAGAATCGTTGAGGAACAAAGTCACTCTAGTCTACTTGCCGGGGGGGGGGTGGAATTCAGAAGACTGTAAATTAACTTCTTCCAAAGCTGAGGGAGGGCAGCGTACCATCTCTCCAAGTAATGAATACTTTAACATCTAGTTTTAATTTTCACTTTCAGAAAGAAAAATAAGTGGAGATGGAGCACCATTGTAGTAGCATTTCAAGTAGCAAGAGGTAAATGTCATTTAACTTTCACAGCACAGTAACTGAGTTCTGTAGTGACGTTCGCAGACAGAATGGTTTTACCCCAAAAGGTGCCAGTGCCACTGCTGCTAATTCTGGTAAGCTTTTCTGAGTGCAGCAGCATTTCAGGCAGACCACCACTCAAAGAATAGGTTGCTCACGCTTTTATTTCTTTGCTACCCGACGTTTCAGACTTTCCACATAACACAGGTTGCAATTCCACATTTTGGAAAATAAATTGGAAGAATATTAATTTTTGTGTTGCAAAACACTAAAACTGTACTTCTCTAATTCTGCTGTCTGGTATTTTCTGTATTTCCTTCCTCATTTTTTTTTTCTGTCCTTCTTAATACTCATCCTTCCTCCTGAACTCAGACATAAACTGTACTGTAAAATTAGATGTTCGTTTCCCTCTGTTACTTATGAATGTGGCTCCATTTCTGTTCAAGAACCATACTAATTTTTGATTGCTCCTAATTAATTGCTTCTGCTTCTACAAAAAATTGTATCTGGTGTTTGTTTGCAGCCATAAGGGGGCATCAGCTGTTAAATGGTGACTCAGATTTATTAAAAAAAAATCTTAAGCCTCTAAGATTAGGAAAGAAGTAAACTTCCACACTTTCAGTCTTTGTCATATCATGGGAGGATGTCTGTGAATATCTGCACATATGTGTGTATGTATACACACACGCATATACAAGAGGAGTTGCAGGAGCTTTAGAAACTTACTTAAATGAAATAATTCAGTACTCTTATTTCTCTCATGTTTGTAGAGCAGAAGTCCAAAATTAAAAATCACTGTAGCTTCTGGAAAGACCTGGTAAAAAAAAATCATCTTCCCTGGAGTACTACAGCTTTTTTAGTATCTATAGCTGTCAATTTGCTGTTGTACTAGTCTGTCTTGCAATGTCTCTTGGAATATCGTGTACAGATAAAACGTGGACTAGTTGGGCACAACTTCCAGGACAGTGGCTGCTTTTCCAAAGTTAAGTCCAGTTTTTCTTAAAGTGCAAATTCTTTCCCACTAAAGCAAATGAAAACTTTTAGCAACAGGTGATGACTTCTTTTAAAATCACTTCTTCACTGAGACCATCTGGTCTGGAAATATTTGAGCTATCCAGATAGCCTGAAATCTGTGTTTTACAACATTTATTTCTGTCCGATCTTACTTTAAAGTTTGGTAGGGTCTGGACTTTGCTATATACTGAAATTCCGTTAATTAATAGCATTTTAGGTGCTTCTGAGTAAGATTTTTCTATTTGGAAAGTTTCTTCAGATCTATTCAACAACAATTTTAAAGGAAGAGCTTGCTTGCACTGCTAGTATTAAATATGGATATGGGGGGGATCAAATACACTTCATCGTTACAGCTGACGGTAAAACTACCAAAGAAATATGTCATATGTTCAAGTTATGAGCTTCAAACTTTAGATTATACAAAGGATACTTCTTGGAGAATCATATGGCTTTGAATTCAAAGGCTAAAGTCCTGAAAATCTGCATGTTTGAGTGTTCCACTCTCTGATTACCCTCATTACTGATGACGCTGTGAGATCAAGGGGACTTGAGTTAATTCTTCTCAGGTTGTATTTAGTTTCACCTCTTGTTCTCACATTGATTACAGGACTGGGCAGCCCATTAGGAAGAACAGCCACACTGAAATATGCACACATTTTATTGTGGAATCCAGAGTGAAATGTTAAATGTTCATCTGTTAACTGGATAACTGAAGGTTTTCATATCTTTCACAAACAATTTTGAGTCTGATCTGATTGTTGAAATCTGGGAAACATTGCACAAAAGGGAGGTGACTACAGTAAGAGAATTCAGACCCCGTGAGATAAATGCGGTGATCTCACTGCACGCAGCTGCGTTGGCTTTTTCTGCCCCTAAACAAACAGCCTTACTGAGTTTCCTGCTAGGAGTCTGATCTTTTACTCCATGGAAGGCAAAGGTTGCAAGTAGGTAGGAACCTCTCAAAACAGAGCAAGAAAGAAGGATTTCTTCATTAATGTTTTATCTCTCAACTAACAAACATTTTAGCAAATCCTGTATATTAACTATATTTGCCTACTCTAGTATCTTCCATATTCAGTGAAAAGCTGCATAGAGGTGCAAAGAAATTTAAATTGTTTTGCACATGTAAAATTTCCTTCTGTTCCTGTTTCAGTTTGGGGCCTAATTATTACATTTGACTTTACAAGGCACCCAAAAGTTTGCTCTTTGCTACACTTGTCACTCTTAGTTCAGCTCCACAAAATAGATTGATAGCAAACAATTGTAAATGTTTCCAGTGATACTAGTTCAGCATCATAAACAGCTCTCGCATTTAGAGTAAACAGTTTGCAAATAATAATTTGGTTGAAAACTGGAAAAACTCTGATTAATACTGAAAAATGAACACACAAACTAAAAATAAATCCCTTTTTTTAACATTTCAAATCTAGTGTCTCATTAGTCCTCTCTTTGGTACTGTGAAACGTGCTAGAACAACAGATAGACTGTGTCAATTTAAAATACTAATCCTTACCTAAACACATCAAATATTAATTTCCGCTGTCTCCTTGGGATTTCTAGATGTCAAATCATAAAGACTTTCTTGCAGCTACAGAAAAGGAAGTTTTCAAATTACGTAAATGAACATGTTTGGTAAGTCTTTAAGTCTCCCTGCGCTTCTTATATTGAGCGTTTGATGCTTCCAGATACTGGTTTTAAACTAATCTTGCCATAGCAGAGACGTACAATTACCCAAATCTCTCCCGAAGTATCATCTTCCAGGCTTGCCTGTGTCGGCTGGAGCAAAGGCCATCCACATGCGTACCAGGTAAGGAAGCTAAAGCAAACGATCTTTTGGCACAACGCGTTTGTTTTCTCTTGCTGTTCTTTGTGTCGTGTCGGTATCAACCCATGGGTGGGAGGAGCACTGCGTGAACAAACACTCCTGCGAGGCTGTACTTTGACACGGTGTGAAGATGGGTGTGAAGTGCACACTGACTTAATCGTGGAAGCAGGTCCAGATGGGTAAAAAAAATTCTAGAAGTGCTTCTGTACACTTCTCGGTTGGATCTCTGTTGGGTTACCACTAAGGGTTAAGTCACACTTCCTCGCTTAATTTAATACAATGAAATACTTTTAATTCTGTTAACTGATGAATTCAGTTATATCTGTGGCAAAGTTTGCATGAGAATTATTGTTGGTTTATATTGGAATAAAATAGCATCGTTAAGAGTTTTTCAAGATGTAATGAATTATTAATATCATCTTTATAATGAAATATTAACATCAAGAACCTTAATTATCTGTCAAGTTGAACGAACAAAAAGGTGACTTGTCTATTCAAAATAAATTAGAATCAGGATTGTTCTAGCCCCTAGTTATTTGGTACATGTGTTTATAGTTATGATCTCACATGCTCTAACCCTGTAGTGTCTCATCATAAATACATTTTCAACATAAGTCAGAATACCAGCAATAGAATGCTGTATTTTTACGGTTCATATAATATAATGTTGCATGTTCTGGAAAATGGATGGACGTAATCTTTGTTCTTCAAACCCAAGCTAGGGTTTGAAGTAGGCAAACTAGACTCTCTGGAGCGTGTTTGGGGGTTTGGGGTTTTGCTTTTTTATCTCCTCACTTTGGGGCAGGAGGAAGAGTTTTTATGTATTTTCTAAATTCTCTTTCTATTGTATGAATAGCAGTTTTCAACCAGAAATGTGATGTGTAATTATTCAAATGGAATAATTTCATTTTGGATTCTCTGATGTAATAGAATATTCCAGTGGGAGGGATCTACAGTGATCATCTAGTCCAACTGTCCGCCACTTCAGGGCTGACCAAAACTGTTCTCTGTGGTTTTAATTCTAAGACGACTCAAGAGATCCTAAGAACCTGTGACAGGTATGTTACCTGGTAGTCCTTCCATTCTAGATCTTATTAGTAAAAGTATTTTTGGAAACAAAAAAGGAAAAACTTTTTTTAAGTCCAAATAGAATACTGGTATTAAACAGCTGTCTGATGCTGCGGTAATGATGTAATAACTTTGATGAAATAAATAGTTTAAGAGAATTAAATGTTCTAAAACATCTTCCCCCCTCCCTTCCTGTGTTTTAAAAGGGTGTTGAATACAGGAGCTTCAGTTTACTTAATATCAGAAAAAGTAACTCGTGCTGGAGCCAGCAGAAAGGTTGGACCGGGTGATCCTTGAGGTCCCTTCCAACCTGGTATTCCATGACAAAAGAGGGAAAAGTGCTAAAAAGCAATACATGTAAGCCTTTTTCCTTTAATGGTTTCTTTAAAATGAAGACCCATCCCTTTCCTCAGCCTTTAAACCATCTAAAGGCTATCAGTAACACTCTTGGGGGTGAAAAGGACAGCAAAGGTGGAAAACGTAACTTATATTTCTGGCGCTGAGTCTTAATGACAACATGATTGAGAAAATTCCATGCTGCGTGCTTTAGCGATGCGAGGTACGGCAACCGCTGCCGCTGTTGGGCTGTGTGTGATAGCGTTTGTAGCTGCCTTTTTGACTACAGGCTCGTAGTACAGCTGGGGAAAGGTACTCTGCAGTGGCTGGTCCTGATGCTCTTATCCGGAAAACAAGGGAGGAAAAAAGGAAAAGAAGAAATGGGGTTTGGGACTTGACCAAAACCAGGAGAAGACTGACAGCCTTGGAATCTCTTTCTAGTCAGGGTATCTTCTAGGCCAGTACATCAGAGGTCAATGACATTATTCTGGATCCTGGATGTATTGAAGATGGGGAATATAGATGGAAACAGCTGGAAAACGAATCTGTAGCTCTTTTGGCTTGTGAGAAAGACACAGGCCCCAGCTGTACCTGAGCAGAACTAGCCGGTGTCCTTGTCGTTACCCTCTACACATGTAAACAAGGTCTGGCTGCCAGCCTGAGCCTGGCACGGCCCGTCGGCAGGACGTGCAGCTACACACATTTTTAATCACCAGGTTTCTCTGGGAAATCAACATTTTTACACTGTTGAATAAGACTATGCGTGACCTGCAAATGGTGTTTGGAAACGTTTGCGTGTCGTTTTCTCCCTACCACCTCTAGCTGGCCCTCGTGCCACCGCCATGTGCCCGAGGGTCTCTCCCGCCGCGGTCACAAGGGCTTTGCTGGTGGAGTGGCGGTGTCCCAGGCTGCTGTGCACCAGCAACGAACTTCAGACCTCTTTGAAAGCTCCTTCACGACAAGATCGGGTGAACCCGATGTGCTGAACTGCCAAACCTAACAGCGGGTATCATCACCGCGTGAGCATCTTGCACTTTTTCAGATTTTCCCAGTGTTTTACAGGAACGCTTCTAAGCCTGTTAGGTCGCTTGGAGAAGAGTTTAACCTGTGTTATTTTTTTTAATTATTTTTTCATTACCATCAGTCCCTACTAATGAAGGATGTTGAGATAAAGTTTAATGCGGCTGTCACGGTTGTTTACGTTTGTTTCTCAGCTTGGAAGGTTCAGCTTTCGGGGAAGCGCTGTGGCAGCCTGGTACCTCCTCGCCTCTCCGGAGCCGGTCTGGCGCCTGCTGCCGGGGCTCCGCGCGCACAGGTGCACCGACCTGCCCTTCGCGCAAGCCTGGGCTTTGTGCTAGGGTTCGGAGGTGAAGCCTCCCTGCAGGCGTCCGCATACGCGAACTGCCCCGCGAAGCCCTTGCAGGCAGAGGCACGATGAATACTTCAGGTTGGTGTTACGAGGTCTGCCTTAATTCCGGCCCCTCAGCCGCCAACCTGCAGAAGGCTGCGCCGGCAGCTCCCCGCCGGCCGCGGCCCTGGCGGCT
>VWZZ01003707.1:134068-227172 GCA_013399095.1 Psophia crepitans | reverse complement strand
GCCGTGCTATCAGCCTGCTGCCGTGCGTCTGCAGAAGGGTTAATGAGTCATTAACAGCAGCGTGTGGAAGCTGCTCGTACCCACCTACCCCTCAGCTGCGCGGTGCGATTACTCATGGTTGGAGTTCTGCTGAGCCGTGCTGCTTCGGGAATGTTTTTCCGCGGTTAAGATACTGCAAGGCAAAAATCACCACCCGTCTTTCTGTCGTCTTGTTTGAATACGCTATGTAAATTATAGGTTAAAAAAAGCTTAAATGACATGTTTTAGTGCAAAGTGGATTTTTATGTTGATATACAACCAGGCAACCCTTTCCCTGCGCGTTTGCCCTAGTTCCTGTGTTGAACAGCCTCTCCGTACTGCAGCTCCGCTTTCCTCTGTTGATTTTTGTTAATTTTTTAGTTGACTAATTGTCCGTAACCAGATTCAACTTCTCTGGGTTTTTTTCCCCCGTGGTTTAATCCTTTTTGGGGCTTGTTTTTCAGAGAGAAACAAGAAAAATAGTGCTGAACTGCCTGACTAGCTCAGGTGATGCTTTGCAGCTCTCGTCTTCCTGTACTTGGTTGCACCTTTCCCTGGGAATTATCCTTAGAATAACTTCCCAGTGTTGAAGACGTTTTTAGTATTGTCAAGGCAAAAATTTGGCAAACATGAGCGGTTTTTTACTTGTGAATAAGCTGTGAATCATTCTTGTGTTCTGTGAAATACGTGTTTTGTAAACTTACTGGCCCGGGCAAGTAAATTTCAAACTAGCAGTTGATGGCAGGATGCTTGTGTTCGCTCATTGTGGCATGTGACTCTTGATTTCTTTTTTCCCTTTATCTGCCAAGATGACTGAGACATAACTTGTGTTACACAGACAGGCGAGCTCTGGACTTTGCCTTAACATTTTCCGGATAAACAGGTTTATGTTAGTAAACAAAGTTTGTGTTGTCACAAAGAAGCTGAAGAGCAGTTTCCCCATCTGCAGTACATGGGATTACGCAGCACATGTGAGCTTCCTAAATATTTAGTTTCCAAATGGCTAGGTTCTCCCTTCAAGGATTTTCAGACTTCATGAATTATAACATAAAGTGGCATTCACTGTGAGTTACATTTCATCTGTTACACCATGCTTTTTTCAGGTAAATCATTGACTCTTGCTGTATAACGTTAAAGGCTTTTTATGATACTCCCATGGAGATCCTAAGTGCAAAGCAAGTAGCAATAACTCTCAAGCAGATACTGTTTTCCTTAAATATAGGAATACAGCTAGCAAATTCAATGAATGCCATTAAGAGCATGAGCATTAAACTTTCTAGTAAGAGAAAAGGCTGGATTTTTTTCTCTCTCATATTGCACTGTATCTCAATTCTGACTAGCTGCACTGTCTTTACGATTAATGTTCTTAATTATCGTTAAGGGCTTAACAGCATATCTTAACTGCAGATCTCTCCTTTACAGACTTCCTTGGATCCCGCACTACATCAGTGGCAGAATTAACACTCTGCGGTGTCTTTGGTTTAGATAACAGTCCAAGGGATGCAGGGTGAAAAAGCTATAGCTACCTCTGAGTAGTGGCCAAGTCCCCATCTCAAGTCCTTGTTTGTGCTACCTTGCCAGCTATCTCGTTAAGAACTGGCAGCTGGCACAGTTCCCTGGTTGAGAAACCCAGACTGTGTGGGGGTTGAAACCATATTGTGAGTGGGCTAAATACGTGATGTTTATAGAGTCCTTAATTTTCAGCTCTCTCAAGTCTGGCATCAGCAAACGAGTATGAGGAATGGTATCTACGTGTGTTACAAATCTCTCAAGATGTTCTGCTCTGCAAGGCTTCTGTGCCCCTGTTGTAAAGTGGTGACTTTTCCAGTCAGTGAGGCAGTTGCCAAGGCGGCATCAGCTACAAGACCGTAGCTTGTGGGTTCTCCTGCTGTGACATTTTGCTCCTGGTAGTACCTGTTCTTCATTCAGCTTTTAACCCAAGTATTGCACCGGGGCTTTGTGCAAAGCGCCTGTCATGATCTTTGCCAATAAACTAACAGAATAAGGGAATTTTGAATTGTTGAAAAGCCCTGTTCTTAAAGGCAGGCTGAAAGCAAAGGTTTTAGCCTCAGAAGCTTTGCAACATGGTTGGTTTTCTCTTTGGAAGCTGGAAAGCTAAAATAAAATAATCAGGAAATAAGCAATAGAACTGCAAGGATTCATGTGGTGGTGGCAATCTTGTAATGTAATCTTGGCCATCTGAAGGTTGGATGTATCTCAGCCAATTGCTTAAGCTCACTTGGCAGTCAGCTAGGAAAGGAGGGCCTTCGGAAGGCAATTCTTGGGCAATTTGTCTGAACTGTTAGCTGCATTAAAAAAAAAATCATGAAGTACTGAGTAGCAAAACCAGATATTTTTTTTTGTTTTGTTTTCTGATTTCTTAATACCTTTTCTTTGGAATCTAACTCTGGAATCTAACCATGCTGGATGGTTTCTTAAGGGAGTGAAAGTTCTGCTCATGGTTGTAATAACCTCACAGGTGATGAACCTCAAGGAAGCAACGCCTGTCTTTGTGCGCGCAGGGCATGAGCACGTGTTGTCTTCAGGACTATGCCTGTACTTGTGACCAGATGAATTTGAGCCCTAGGAAACACACCTAGAAGCCTTACAGCCCGGCTCATACATCTGGAAACATTAGGGGTTAGATCTTTGCTCCTGGTAGATGGGGAAAGTTTTTGCCAGGACCTTAAACAGGGCCGAAATCTGCCTGAAGGTGTCTATATGGGTAAGATTGCTTTCCAGGTAGGGATTGTGAATCCTCTGTTGGCTTCTGCAATCAATTGTCACTGTCTTCTAAATGCACAAATAAGGTGAATGGTGCGAAAGGTCCTATTTCTGTCCAAATTTAAGGGTGTAAAATTTCAGAGGTTGAGGTTGCAAAAACTGAGAAAATGCAGTCCCCCTGGAGGTACCAGGGGACAAGCACCAGGGTTCCGTGATTTCCTTCTTTTCTGAAAAACTATGGTTGCAAATACATTGATGCGTTAGTTAGAGCAGGGATGTGCTTTTGAAACAAATGTCCTGATCATCTGCACTTACTGCACTTCAGTTTCTATCTCAGAGCACATAAACTGATTTTGTTTAGGATAAAACTGAGTCAGAACTACTCCAGGAGCTCACTTAATGTTCTCCAAGTGCTTGTGCAAATTGAATTTACAGGATCAGACTGCACATAATTGGAAGTAAACGCCACAAAAAAGCGAAAACTATGCCCTTAATGCCAAGTATTTCAGCCTACAGCTCTGCTCCTGTTGGTAGGGTTTTACACTGCTTGCTAGTGTAAACTTAGGATATAGCATCTTGACCAACTTGTATAGGTTTCTTAAACATCAGTTCTATAGAGATACAGTTGGCGAAAGGGAGACACAGAATTATAGAGCTGTTGCTGTCACCCATCCCGAAAATCCTTCAGCAGGTACTTTTCTGACAGTAAGATGTTGAAAATGTTTTCTCGGCAGCAGTACATTAAGGTTTATCAGTCCCTGCAGTCTAGAAATATATGTAAGACGTTCTTGAAGTTTACATTTTTACTTACTGGAAGAGGTCATGGTATATAGACATCTTGATTAGTTGTGCCATTATTACTTCAAATCAGCACTTGGTGATTTCATCTCGTATCACTCGGGCATTCATATGAAATGAGAAATAGGTCTCTGAGTAACAAACCACTGCTGAAGTGCCTCTTGTTCATTCTTTGCGGAGTAAAGCAGTTGTTCTGTACTGCCAGGGAAGGTGGGATAGACAGATTGAGATCCTACTGGTATGTTTTGTTGTATAAAGTAATTTATCTTGAATATTAAATGTGGGTTTTAAGCTTTGTTGCAGACATTTCCCTCTGGGAAGACTAAATGAAACTCCTGGGAAGGAGACCTGAATAGCAAATAGCAGCCCTAGAAGTAATGAAGGAGGGAGCCAAAAAGCAGCACGGGAAAATAACCTGAAAATGTGTGTGTGTAGGTTACTTAGTAATAACAATAAATACCTGCATAAAAGTCTGTGTGATCGGGAGCGTGTGCTGTAAAGTTTGGGCAATTAGTTAGAGTCTCTGCAAGAGGGGAAGATGAGGCTTTGGGCAACCTGGTCTAGTGAAGGGTGACCCTGCCCATGGCAGCGGAGTTGAAACCATATGATCTTTGAGGTCCCTTCTAACCCAAACCATTCTGTGATTCTAAGATCTACGCTAACACAGCATATCGGTGACAGGGGAAATAGGGTATTGGTGGGTACAATGTTATTTTTGTCTGTGATTCAGTTGCCTTAATTTAGGTGTGAAAAAGACATGCAAGCCTAAGTTAGTTGCCATAGTCTTTCTGGAGGGGCATTCACCTTGTTCAAAAATAGATCAGAGGAAGGATCCTCTGGAGGTGTTGTGTTCCTTCTATTGACTATAAACAGAGCATCAGATGACTATCTCAGATGTCTAACTGGGTGTCCGGAGTTAAATGAGTTGTGATTCATCTTGCTTTATTAAGGTATCTGAACTAAGTGTCTCTGCACAATTCCTTTGGCTTGAAACAGAAGACGGAACTGACCGGTGTGCTTCAGGATCCCATGAAGATGCTCTGGTAGTACAAAACTATCCTGATATTCAAAGAGCGGGCAGCGTGCTCTGGAGCTGAGATTCACAGCGGAGCTCCTGGTCCGAAGGCAGCAGACCTGCCTGGTGAGCTGGAGAGAAAGGATGTCTTTTTGCTGAGCTCTGTTTCTTGTTTCATTATGTTCTTTTAGGCCAAGCTTTAGTTGGCATTTATCGACACGAATATTTATAGAAACTAATTCTCTCTGTGGGCTCTTGGGTTTGCCAGCTGTGAAATGAAATGAAAGAATTATCGTTACTTTACTTTTGAAAATGGGGGGTGGGTATATGATATAGTAATTTTCTTCTCTTGCTATCTGAACCAGGGGCCTCTTGTGAACAGACAGTACCATTTTGCAGAACTGCATGGTGGTTTTGTGGTTGTGTGGGTGATGGAGACGTATGGAAAAAGCACTGCTAAGCATTTTTGAAGAGAAAAAGCGTTACTGGCTGGATAACTGAAACTTGAGCTGGTCAAGCTCCACAGCACAAGGCCAGTCTATTTTCTAATAAAGTAGTTTCAGTGCTACAGCTGTAGGGAAGAATTTGGGCTATGAAGTTTAATGATTAGTTGCTGTTTAATTGCTAGTTGCTTCTGAGGACAGAATCTTGCCACCAGAAATGCTCCTTTCTCTCTGATCCTTGCTATGTTGTTTCCAGTTCACCGGAGCTCAAATATTTACCAGGCTAAAAATTACATCCTGTATATAAAAATTATATATGGAAGAAACATCAGGTGCATGTTCTTAAATCTTATTCCAAATTACAAGGTATAATTCAGCATGAGGAATAGGTTCTCAGCTGGTAGATGCATGGATTTTTTGGGGGATGTTCACTGCTAGAATCTCAAGTGTCCCTGAAGGAGATAAAACTGAGGTTGAAGAGCTTGGGCAGATCTGGGTTTTGCCCTCCTAAATAACTCATCTCTGACCTCTGCAATTTAATTTTTCAAGTCTCTCTGAATGGAGGCATCTGTATTTGTTCACCACACTACACCTGTGCCCAGAATTTGACACCAGAAAAGATTGCAAGTTCTCCCTGTATTCCATCCAGGCTATTGATAGGAACTAACTTGGAGCTCAGACTGGTTGAGGGTAGCCACAGACCTTTGGGAGCTGTGGCTCCATTGAGCTTTTCAGTGTCACTGAAACAGGCACTAACTTTCAAGCGATAATCTCTTCCTTTTAGGAAGTTTGTCTTAAAAAAAATAACAAAACCCTGAAATTCTTCGCATTGGGCTAATTTTCAGTAGTTTGTAATATGCTTTTGTTTGTGTCTGTGTGAATTGTGCTGTTGTCAAATGTACAACTCTACCGCAGTGAGCCACTGCCACTCTTGGTAACAGAGAGTCCCAGTCCCTTTGTGGGTCTGTGCCTTTATGAAAGAGGGAGGTAAGCACCTCAAATGCTTTAAAATCTACTTGTCTGCATCCCATTTCCAAAACTTGTCTGATGAGTAAGGCAGTCTTTGCCGGAGGTTACCTGGACTCAGTGTCCCCGGAGCTGGCACGAGAGCTGTAATGCTGCGGTATCATCACCATGAACTGGTATTTCCACATACCGCAGTGCTGTGCAGCTGAGACGTGCGGTGGGCTGAGGAGCAGAATAACCACGGTTGCTTACGGTTGGGTGGGGAGGTGTGGTGACCTGGCTGCATTACTTCCATTTGCAGAGCAGGCTGAGTACAGCGTGGCGGGCACCATTACCTGGGAGGGATTGCATAGAGGAGGATATTCAGATTCCAAACCTCTTGATGAAAAAAGGCCTTGCTGGTATTATGTGCGTGCCCAGCATCCATCTCCATGTCTGCTGTGCTTTATATTGATTTTTCAACGCAGTGAGCATAGTCTTGGTAAAGTTATTTCTGCTTTGTTTTCCTGACTAGACTCCAGAGCCTTCAAGGCAAAAGTAGTAACCCTGTCTTAAACTTCTGGGGGCTGGGTGGGAAGGGAGTGTTGGGGTTGAGGGGTTTTTTGTGGGTTTTGGCTTTGTGTTTTGTTCAGTTGTTTTTTCTATGCTGTTGCTCTCCTAAAGCGCATGGATAACACAAACCAGGTCATGCACAAACCAGACCTGATGCCATTCTCTAAAGAAAATTACCTTTGGGTTACACAATGTCTGACAGCACCCAGAAATGTAACGTGGATGAAATTCTTGTCTAAAAGTCTGGAAGGCAAGATACTGCATTCCTCAATTTCAGTTGAGAGCTGAGTATGTTCATGACTTCACTTGTCGTACCATGTGACTTTCATCTTACTCTTTTAGTTTCCAGTTGCATAATTTGAAATATATAGAATGGCTGGTCACCTAATGCAGTTAAACTTTATGCAGTTTAATGATGAAACAAATGTCTGCTATTTGAAACTAAAGAGCTAGTTGTCTGAGAGAATAGTGAAATGTCTCACTGTAGGTTTTTTCCTTTTTTTTTTTTTTTGAGTATTGATGTGATGTAACCAGCTAAATTATTCTATATCTTCAAAACAGGGAATTTTGAAAGACCAAATCACGTTCCTGTTTCTTTGTGAAAACTGGAGATTTTTCAGGCACCTATAAATAACATTTTGTTTAGTTTTATATTCAGTGTTCCACATGCACGTACATATACCTGCAGGGCTTGCGTACCAGTGGCTCAAGCCGGGCATGTGAATTGCTGCCGTGGCAGAAGATTCCCCAGCAAACAGTTTGGTCCTTCTCCCCAGGGTGTCTGCACAGCTCTACCAGTGTACCCAATGTGCGGTGCTCCCTGCTATTCCAGTCCTGACACTTTATTTTGACAGTGATGCCCCAACCATTGAGTGATTAGCCATTGTCCATCTGTTTCTTTTTTTTTCTTTATTCTTAATCATCCTGCTTTATGACTGCTGATTGATAGCCTTGTAACTGCACTGGTGCAGTGACTGTTTGAGCCACTCCATGCACTGTGAGACCAGGGACTGTGCCACATTCTGTGGGAGCCGATTCATGTGAATGTCAGTGTACGATACTGCATATTTGTCAGCACCCTGAATGCTTAATAACTGGGCATTTGTGTTGGATAAAAAGATGAGCATCTCACGGAAACCATACAATAATGTTAGTATTAACTGTTTGATGCTGTTGAGCATGAGGTCCTCCTGCCTCCTGTTGATACTCAGGCTCGGAATGGCTCCTCTTGTAGCTTCCTCAGCAAAATACCAAGTGCGATAAAATATGGGTGGTTTGCTGCCTCCATATGCCATGGGGGTCTGCCTTTCACTGTGTACCCCTAGGTGGCAGGGGTCTTGGATTCCTCTTCTGGAATGCCATAATGTTGCCCGCTGTCACAGGCACAGCTAACTATGGGAGGGGTGGTACCACAAAGGTGAGCAGCTCGCTGAACCGGGCGGTGCCAAAGCATTGGTAGTTAGAAAGCAGAGTGTTCTGAAGTGTGTTTTTAGCAAAGGGCTGTACCCCTCTGCACCAGAGGAAAGCCACCTCTTGTGGTCTGTCTTCTTTGAACGTCCAGAGATGAGTAAGCAACACTCAGAAACGAGTATTACCTCCACCGTCATTTTACCAGCCCTACTCTCTAGATATGGCCCTGAAACGTGCCATAAAAAACGTTTTATTTTTACCAACACCACTTACTAGCGTGTGTGTCAGTAAAAACAAAACAAACACCAATAAACCCAAAACCAAACAACAAAAAATGAAGGATTTTCTCATACCCTTAGTGCTGCTTCATGCTAGTATACCTTGCATTCTTATTTCATGTTTTGACAATTCGACAGATACAGTTAGACACAAATGGATTAGATAATAGGGTCGCAAGCATACTTTTTGTACTGTGTATGAATGTGACTTGTCAAGATCTTTGTCTCTATTTCACATATAGTTTTTTTACAATAGTATATAAAATATTGGGTCCCTTGAAATTCAGTCTTTGCTCAAGCGTCCTTTTTTTTTTTTTTTCTGGAGCTGCTTTTTATTCTCTTGAAACAGGACTAGTCATGCTAAAGGAATAGCACTATCAACTCTAATGGGCCTATATTTAGTGTGTCTAAAATAGAGAGTGACAACAAACCTGGTATTTGTGGGTTGCCCTGCGGGGCTGCAGTGTCCTGGAATCACACTGAATTACATAATCTCGATTGGCTGTCCAGACACTGGAAACCAGGAAAGACCAGTTGGATCATCCAAGGAATTTTCTGCCAGGGCAGGCTTGTTCCCTGTGATACCTCTGGAAGAGGGTTGTTTTTTGGTCTGGCTTTAACTAATCAAGCAGGATTTCCTTAAACTGAGAGACAGCCTCACATTTTAAGGTTGCCTTTAGGTATGACTGTCAAACACGGTCTCCCTTATAGTGAAAATCCCTTTTTAAACTCTTTACATTGGAAAGGTGCTGCTGATACAGCTTAGAAGTTATAAAAGATGTTACACAGCAGTACAATTATATAGAAGAATTTTTGGTTTTTATATATATGTTTGTTAGTAATACAGAAATACAGAGAAGGCTTGAGCAGAAGATGGCTTTCTTGCTCTGTTCCTCATCTCCCTTTCCAGCCAGCATTCAGCACAGGAAAACTTCTTTGCTTGCTTTCAGGGCTGCATCACTTCCTCAATGGTCCTTGTCTTCCTGATGCTTCACAGTTGGATTCTGTGTTTTTCCCTGACTCTGAATCTGTTCTCCTGCTCTGTGCATGCTCACAGCTCAGCTAGATGAATGCCCATCCTCTCTGGAGGCAGACAGTCTCCAGTGAAGCATCTCTGTCTACAGAATCCAGTTTCTCCCTTGTCTTGAATGTGGCTAGTGTTTGAGGGCTTGACTTCTTTCTTTCTTTATTGTTTTGTGTTGGGTTTTTTCTTCCCCCCAGCTTTCTTAGTCCAAAATGAGTTTAACGAATACTGATTGATGGCAACTAATTATATCCACTATTTTCAGTGAAGATTTTTCACCTAACATCCAGCGTGAACTTAGCTGCAATTAAGAAGATAAAGCCCTGATGTCATTTGTGCTGTTGAAACCAGCCCTGAGGCACAGGAAGAATTATGCTGGCTCTCCTTTTACTAATGGAAGCAGGATCATTTTTTGAGTTGTACAGTGAATACTGATGAAACAGTAATTTGTTGCGAGGCATATAGGCAATGCTGGAAGGTTAGTACCTGGCAGAACAGGGAGGTGTTTCATACAGGAAGCCAGGATGCGTGTTCATTAGAAGAGTGTTTATCATCCAGCACAATATTCCAGTAAACTTATGATCGCTTACTCACTCCCCTGTTTCTTTTGTTGTTCATCCCAGTCTAGGAGGAGGATGGGTACAGACAGGGCTGTGTGATCTGCATTCACCTCTTGACAGCTCTCTTCAGCGATGGCGGGCTGCAATGACATACTTGGCTGAAGGGTGGTTAATAGTAGAACGTTGTGCTTTTTATGCCAGTGAGATAACTTAAAAACCACACCTTGATAATCGTCACAACAGCAAGTCAAGTGCAATAGCCTTTGGAGGGTTTGGTAAGTGGAATGCATCTGGCCATCTTATCTGTGCAGTTAGACAGAAATGTATGAAAACATCAATATCAGATGTGCAAAGCAGGGTGCTCCATGGGAACTTTCTTCTGAAAATGTATTCCTTGTATGATTCATTTTTTCAGGTTTGAAATAAAAAACAGTTTTTAAACCCAGTTCCCTCTCCACACTATGGATTGGAACGTCACTTACTGTAGCATTAAGTTGTGCAGTAGTTGTGACTGTTGCGAATTCACCATCCTGAAGCTGAGAAAGTTTGTGACATGTAGTGGTCAGGTGTAGAAGTCTGAGATCGGGGTGCTGCTTTGGGGTTCTGCCTCATGGAGGCTTTGAGAAGACAAGGAAGAGTGGTAAGGACCATGTACCCTCTCTCTCCTAAGGGGATGCTACCAACCTCTCCCCCCTTAGGGCATTTAGATTTCTTGTTGCCTACTGTTAACAGAATTTTGTTGACCAAATAAAAATGTTATCTATAAAGTGATTCTGAATTATTCTAGCCCTTAGGATGTCAAATCCTTAAATTGCTGTTTTGCTTATTTTTTTTCTCCTATTTGTGCAATACTGACTGGGGAAAAAATCTCAGATTTTAGAGGTGCAAATATTCTGTGAAACAAATCAGCATGTTGCCTCTTTCCTGTGATCTTTTCCCAGCCTGGTTCTAAAGTACTGTTGCTCCATATGGTAAGAGAAGCATCTTTGCCTCAGATTCTAGTTTGAGTTGGAAGGCTGGCAGTTTGGGAAATTATCCTTCAGTTTTAATGCAGTTACATGACTGGAGGCTTCAGTTACACTTTGAATGCATCATGAACCCACAGCGAGCTATATTTAAAATCCTGAAACGTAGAGCTGCTACTGTCCTGATGTGACTGGGGATGTGAACTATCACTGCCAAACATTTTGTCAGGCATGCTTCCTTGGTTTGTGCCTTTCTACATTATTCCTAATGGTAAAAAATAAAAAAGAGTCAGATTCCCATTCTTCTTCTGTATTGCTGCTCTTCTGTGGTGCCTTTCTATATGTAAGTTCTTGGTAGTACAAGGAACAGAGGAAGAGATTGTACAATTTTCTTCCAGTATCAGGTTTTGAATCCCTCCAAACAATGTCTTGTCTGACCGGCTCTTGTTATGAGGCATCCAGAATCCATGAAGCATTTCTAAGGCATAGCCTTGGTAGAAGGAGAGAGGCCATTGCTTTCTGAACTGCCTAAATATCCTGGTATTGCCTGCAGGAGAACTTTTTAGGTGTTTTTTCTCTCTGGAAAACAGAGAAGATTCTGTGGAAGATAAATTGTGGTGTAGAAAAACAGCAGATGTTGACCTTTCAGATATTAGCTTCAACGCAAATATTCCTGAGGGACATGCTTATGACTTTCTTACCAACACATCCCCGACAGGCTCTCATCCCTTACTGTGAGGAAATGTGGGCTTCCAGCAAGGCTGGGATGTGGATTTGTGGGATGTGGGTTTATGTGTGGTGCTTGGGCTCTGGTGACCTACAGAGAGTAAGGGCATTCCAGGCCACCTCAGCTTTAACGCTGCTTCTGCCACTGACATGCAGTGTGGATTTAGACAGATCACTTCATATAGAATTATAAAATGGCGTGGGTTGGAAGGGACCTCAAAGATCATCTAGTTTCAGTCCCCCCTGCCATGGGCAGGGACACCCTCCACTAGACCAGGTTGCCCAAAACCCCATCCAGCCTGGCCTTGAACACTGCCAGGGATGGGGCCTCCACAGCTTCTCTGGGCAACCTGTTCTAGTGCCTCACCACCCTCACAGTAAAGAATTTCTTTATAATATCTCATCTAAATCTCCCCTCTTCTAGTTTAAACCCATTCCCCTAGTTCCTATCACATCATACCCTTGTAAACAGCCCCCCTCCAGCTTTCCTGTAGGCACCTTTTAGGTGCTGAAAGGCCGCGATTAGGTCTCCCTGGAGCCTTCTCTTCTCCAGGCTGAACAAGCCCAACTCCCTCAGCCTGTCCTCGTAGGAGAGGTGCTCCAGCCCTCTGATCAACTTTGTGGCCCTCCTCTGGACTTGCTTCAGCAGCTCCACATCTTTCCTGTACTGGGGGTCCCAGAGCTGGACACACATTCCAGGTGGGGTCTCACAAGAGTGGAGTAGAGGGAGAGAATCACCTCCCTCACCCTGCTGGCCACACTATTTCTGATGCAGCCCAGGACACGGTTGGCAATATCTGTTGGAATAACTGGGTATGGACATTTATTAGCTTGGCTGCACTGGGTCCTGTGCTCAGGGAGACCCCCACCACTTTTCTGTCATCTAATGTGCTGGCTGGCTCTAGTCACCTTCAGTACCACAGTCTGCCTCTCTCCATCGCTGTCTAAAATAGCCAGCGGGCAGTAGTAATGACCTGCCTCGCAGCAGCACAGCGTGGATTCGACCAGGCTTTGAGGACAGAGTGCTGTCAAGGCTCTTGTCACCGTTTACTGAGGTGTAATCTGTAATGGGCAAAGCCATGCCTGCTTCCAGAGAGGCTGCAGGAGTTTCACCAGGGACATCCGCTTGGGTCCCGTTGAGCCCAAATTCTTCCTTACATATTGAGAGCTTTCGCAGCAGTGAGCGTTACGTGCGCCAGGTAGTGACTGAGCTTCTTCAGCTGCGTCTGAAGTCGTGGAGCTCATGTACTGGCACATAGGAATTACTTGCCAGAGTAAGTGAAACGGGTGTAGGTTCTAAAAGCTGGTGTTACCAGAGATTTTCTGAGGGCAGTTCATAAGCTGGGGGAGCTGTATACATGGAGTCAACAGGATTGTCAATATTAAGAATGCAGTAATCGAATAACCAAATACGACTTTATTCCTGTCATCGCATCTGCCATTCATAAGACAGACCTCAGACATGTAGGCTGAGGCTGGTGCGATGATTTTATCAGTCATAATAGTAAAATCCAAATCCAATTTTTTTATTTCATTTGGTTTCTGAAGTTTTGTTGTTGGTTTTTTTTTCCTGTCATTTACCCCTGAGTTTTGTTTTTGCTGTCACGCCCTGAAGTACTTGGGGCTTTCTTTTGATGCTTGAGAACAGATTTCCAATTTGGAGTTTGTTTATTATTCAGGCCACGTTGTGCTGGTGGCCAGTGCTTGTTATGGGCCAAGTTGAGAGGAAGAGCCGTGAGCTGTCCCTCACTTGGAAGCTTGCCCAAGGCTGCAATCGTTCCTCAGCTTGTGCTACTAAAACTGTTTCGTCTGTACAGGTTTGCCAAACATGTGGTCAAGATAAAATTACATATTTTTCCTTGAGACTTTCCTGGTGTTAGTGAAACTTCATAGTTATAACAAAAGCCATGGTCAGGGTCTTTCCTTTGATACTGTCCCTTTGGCTTAGTTTCGTTTTCTGCTACATGGAACTTAACAGCTTGTCTAGTTGTTTTCCCTTCCACAGTCTCTTACAATAATCAAATGCGAAGTATGGTAATCAATTAATGTGTAGGTCCCTGGGATTGTAAGGGAAAGCAAGAAAACCAATATCACTATATGGATTATGGCATTTTTTTCAGTGGTGCTGCCATGTAAGGCAGCGTACTTGGTCTATAAATTTAGCCCAAACCTCCTATTGATACTGCACTTGCAAAGCAAAACCTGAATTTAATTACCTCTAATTTTTATTCTAACTTTTATTTTTTTCTCCTTCTGTTTCCCACGTAACTACAATCTAGTAACTCTGGGTAGTGGTGACAAAGCCTACTGCAGCATGCAGCGTATGCATGTAACTTGAAGCCATTGGAGAAATGATCCTCAGTATTTAAAATTATTAACTGTGCTGAGCTGGTTCTTTGGAGCAGACTTGAAACATACTGAAAAACAAGATTCAAGTTTGCTGTCCAAACACAGGAGTAATTCAGTACTTTGAATGGTGTGTTTACAAAAACACCATTCAATTACAGATACCTTTAAAGTGTCCCCACAGTGCTATGAGCTATTACACTGTTGGTGTCTGTGCTCACATAGTGTGTAAAAAGTCCTACCTAAAGTGAGGGCTCATTGTACAAGGTGCTGGGTGTGAGACTTCTGGCACAGGATAATTATGTCACTTGCTCAAATACATGTTTTTGGCTTAGCAAAATAAATAGAGAAGGATGAGATTTCATCTGTTGCTGGAGCAAGTCATATAAAAGCACAGATAGGAAAGCATGTCACAAGAAGAAATGGTTATAAACTGTGAATTTACGTAGATTTGAAATGAGAGGAGGTTTGTATCTATATCAAAGCAATGCTGTCATTTTAGAATGAAACCTTCATCAGTTTTAAAAGGGGATTATGTGTTGTGGTTGATCAAAACAATAGGAGGACCAAAGAGGCAAGGAGTGTTGTTCCAGCTCTCTGATCTCTGCCCCCTGGAGAACTGGAATTAACTGTCACCCACTTGTCACTCAGATTTACGTGTCCCACTGTGAAACTGTAAGGGACACCTGAAGCAGAAATTTCAGCTGCTCAGGCTTTTGTTCCCTCATGATCAAATCACTGCACTGGAATTGATGGTAAGGATCACTGGGGTCAGCATGTATAACATCTGCTTTACCTTGTATTTACTGTCTAATACTAACACACAAACCTTTTATTCGTAATTTTTTTTACCTAAAATCTGATCAATCAGTTACCTTTCTTTTTAACCAGGACAGCACCAAAAGCTTAATGTGCATAAATAACACACATCCAGAAGTAATAAAATCTAAACTGATACAAATCCCATTCCTGTAGAGGGGTGTAATGCTGACCTGGGATATCTTGTTCCAAGAAATGTGTTTCCATCTCCTTTTCCTTGGGCTGTACAGCATAAACTTTTGCTTTAACTGTAGCTCGCTTGAAGTATAGAGGACCCATTTGTTCCCTTAGACTTTGTAGGCTGCAAAATCTGTTTCTCCAGGTGTAGCCATGGATGGTTGAGAAGTCTGAAGGACAGGGAGAAAAACTCCAAAATTCACTTGCAGACTGTTCGCTGCGGTGTTTAGATAGTGAGTGCGGATTGCTTTGCTGTGGAGGGGATTCGGGTTTATCCACAGTGTCAAATGGTTCCCCTGGAGACATGTACCTCTGTAGTAGTTCTGCAAATTGCAGCATCATCGTGTTGACTGAGTGCGTGGTGGTATTGATGTTGTGCTGGCCCAGGCGCCTTGGTTCACGGCAGCTTGGGCTTTTTTCTGAGGAGGGATTTCCAAAGTGAAGAGAGGTGAAAAATAATTTGGGGGTGAAGTTGTATCTTTTTCGCGTAGTCTGTACAGGAACTAGCTGCATATGATTCATAATTCTGTACAGGTATTTAGGTCAGGAGGTGGGATTAATGCTTTCTTGTGAAAACTGAGAAAAAGCAAAATTCTGTCTTTTTAATATTTTTTTTCATACTAACATTCGGACCTCAGAGTGCCTCTATTCTGAGAATCTTTGACACTATGATTTACTTAGGCTGACTTTCCTCTCTTCCTGGCTGTTTGTCTAAAAGCTGTGATAACCCTGATATGTCAACACAGTCTCCTTCGTTTACCAAACTGGAAAGTGTGTAGCTAATTTCGGCCGCAGGGAAGCTGTGTAGTTGGAGCATGTGCGTAATGCTGCACTGCTGGTACTATCATGCTTTTCTGGGCTCATAGGGCTTACTAGCCGTGATAAAGTGTTTAAGTTTTGCTGTCTGGTACTCAATGAGTTTAGAAAAGCGTGCTTGTCCCAGGGCAGTAGGGTAAAAGAGCAAATCCATCCTAAAATAATGGTATAATTCTCCCACATTTCTGCGCAGCTGATGCAGTCCATTTTCTTGCCTTCTTTCATGGCTTTTCCCCGTGACATTAAAAAAAAAAAAAAAGGTGCTCTACTGGAGTCTCTGTGTTAAGAGCAAGATAAACTGTTTTCTTTTTTCATTTCCTGCCATTTCATGCTTTCGTCAGGACTCTTCCAGGAGAAAGGAGAGGTCAGTATTCAGTTGTTTAGGAGAAGACGACTCAGTTAGAGATATTTAAACAAGCCCAAAGCAAACAGCTTAACTGATCACATGAGGAAAGCAAGATACCATGGTCATCCTCTCCTTACCTCATATTGTATCCCTGGGACCCTAAACTTCTTCTCTTGGCTTGCCCCTATGTTTAGCTTTGTAATTTCTAATAATAGCACCCAAAGTGGATGCTGCGCGAGGCAGGCAAAGGTATCTGCCCATGCTGCGAGAAGGCAGACATCCTGCCCTGGGAGTGGAGGAGAAGGGCTTGGGGCTCAAGTGCAGCTGCTCCTTGAGCGTTAGGGAATCACTTGTGTGGCAAAGTGACAGGCTGTGGGGTGGCCATAGGCTCTGGAAAGTCTACAGCAGGCAATCAGCCTTCTGGCAAATTGCACTTCACCATCAGGATTGTCTCCAGGAATCCTTTTTTGTTTGCAGGAAACTGTACATTCTGCGCTCAATTCTGCTTGGAAAGGTTCAACTTCAGACAACGACTGTAGACCCGTGAATTGTCTCTGCTGGGTGTCAGGCTGGTTTGTGACTTTCAGACTTCTGAAGTTTGCAGCTCTTACTTGCTGGACCTGCCTTCAGCAGACTAAGAATTTTGTGGCCATGAGTAGAGGAATCACATTGGAGCCATTTAATGCCCTGCTTCCTGCAGAAAATGCTTAGAGTGAATGCGTTTAAACATCTGTCTGCTCTTTGGATGTAAATGCTGTTAACGTAGGATAAAAAGAAGTCTCAGTAAAGTATCTGTTTTTGTATATCAACATGAAGTTTCACCCCAAAAAAAACCCCTTTAGTTAGGTGAGAGGCAGCAGGCCAAGATATGCTGCTTAAAGATCTTTAAAATAGCCAAGTCTAAGTTTTAGTATTTTCAAGTACTCGAATACCATGGCAACAAGCGTTTTTGAGATAATTGGGAACAGAATTCACACACTTTGCTGGGAGGAAGCAATAGTCCTCTGAGAGTTTTAAAGTGGTCTGCAATCTGAAGTGGTCATGGGTGTTCCTCAAAGACAATGTCTCTCCCCAGACCTGACCTTCCCAGTTACTAGCCAACAACCAAAGCCCTTTGTAGGGCCCCATTCACTCCAGCAGATTCCCAGATCTGTGTGGGGTACGTCCCGTTGGAGTACATCCTAACTGAAGTTGCTGTGTCTGTGAAAACATTTGCTGGGCTGCAGCAAAATCATGCTTAGCTTCAGACAAGATTTAAGAAGTTGATTTTTAAAATTAAAACATGAAGTTCCAGTCAAGCAGTGGAGTTGAAAGTACAGGTAGGTGAAAGAGGATATCTTCATACCCAGTTCATGATGAGAATCATGGGCAACCCATCCCAATCCCAGAACCAGCTATAGAAATGTTATTGATGAGGCATGCAGCTTATTGTATGCTTTTGAGAGGGATCAGACATTGTAAGTAGCAAGATGAGCAAGGACATACCGAATTCTTGGAGTTGGTCGTAATCAAAATTTGCTAGAGCTGGGAGAATCCCCTCATCACCTGTCTTGCTGCAGTTATGGGAGGTATGGCTCCTTGAGTAAGAAATAAGACCTTGGTTTTGATGATTGACTGTTTTAACATGAGGATGTTTGAAGATCTTCGGACGTTTTAATCAGAGACTTGCTCAAGTGTAACCCTTCTCTAGCCACAGGTGTCATTCCTGTCTCAAAGGTGGCAGCACTTTGACGGTACTGAGCCTGTGGTATGTAAATCATAGAATCATTAAGGTTGGAAAAGACCTCCAAGATCATCTAGTCCAACCATCCCCTACCACCTATATTACCTACTAAACCATGTGCCTAAGTACAACATCCAGCCTTTCCTTAAACACCCCTAGGGACGGTGACTCCACCACCTCCCTGGGCAACCCCTTCCAATGCCTGGCCACTCTTTCAGGGAAGAAGTTTCTCCTAATTTCCAACCTGAACCTCCTCTGGCGCAACTTGTGGCCATTCCTTCTTGTCCTATCACTAGTTATCTGCAAGAAGAGGTTGATCCCCAGCTCACCGCAACTTCCTTTCAGGTAGTTGTAGAGGGCAATAAGGTCTCCCCTGAGCCTCCTCTTCTCCAGACTAAACAATCCCAGTTCCCTCAGCTCCCCCTCATAAGACTTGTGCTCCAGATCCCTCTTTAAACGTACATGCAAATTGTCTTAACATTCTGTATTAATAAAATGGTGGCACTCATGACTCTCATGTAATTTTCTAGAAGACATAATTTACTCCTTTCTTATCTTAACAGCACTTGAAAGGAAAGCGTGAAGGAGGTGTTTCTGCCTGTTCGCTCATCTTCACTGAAGCTCTCTCCCATTCTGCTTACTTCTTATAATCCCCAAGTGAAGATGAGGAGCCTGCTGCGAATATGACGTCTCTGAATGGTGTCATTGCCTCCCACCAATCTGAGTGGGTGTCCTTCACTGATGATCTGCTCCTCCCTGTTAACCCACGAGGTAAGCTCTCTCTGGTTTTCTTTGAACCTTGTGAGACTTACTTTGTTTGAAAGATCAACTACTGTCATATGTCTAGCATCACAGAGCTTGCCTTCTAGGTGGAAGCAGTATGTGCAGAGATTGAATTATCTCCTGCTACCCCTATGTAATAGGAGAATTTGGGCCAAAAATGTGAAATACTCTCCTAATATGAGATTTTCTTAGTATAGATCTATTAAATAGGATTTAGATTCAAGGCAGTATCCAGCTGAGGAAGTCTAAGCTATTATAATCAAGTGCAAAACTATGCCCAGTGTTAAACTAAAAACTACATTAGGTGAAGGAAATTTTTCTACTTACATTTAGTGGCAATTTAATGAAAAACAATGAAGTAATGGTGAGTTCTACCAGTCTATTTTGTCTCTATTTTAGGTAGCACTGAGGAACCTCTGGAGAAATGTTCTTCTTCAGACACGTCCTCAGAAGAGAACCACAATGTGGATGGAGAATTTCAGGACCTCTCCCACACAGAGCTCCATAATGCAGCTGACAAACCCAAGGAGGAGTCTTCTATGCTTGGGAACCATGTATGTCCCAGCACTGATTTGTCGTCATCCATCAGCGCTTGGGTGCAGTTTGACGATGCACCATGGACCAGCGCTTCATCAACCCACCCACAAGCAGGTGAGGCAAATGCATGAAAAGGTCCTTTCCAGTGACATAACAGAATACAATGAAAGCCTACAGGATTTTTAACTTGCTTTTTGATTTCTCAGAGTTGAACTTTGACTAGTTTTCAGTGTATTTTAACACAATGTTACCAGAGTTTCAAAAAGGGCTTATAATGGATTGAACTAGCAGTATAAACCAAATGTATTTTCTTTTTGTAAAGAAAATGAAAGGCTTCAGTGATTCATTCCACCTATGTCCTGACCCTGGAGACTGCCAAAATGCATTCATGGGGAAACAGTGTAGTGGTGTTTTCAGTAGTGACATTTCTTATGTACAGGTATGAAGGGCCATCTAGAAAGTCTGAGCCATGTTTGCCTCTGTAATCTGGAACTAAACGAATGGTGATTACTGTCCTCTATGGTGATTGTCTTTCTCGGTTCATAGTCCCCATGTGGTTTTTGCCAGAATCTTAGTGAGACCAACAGCTAGTGTGCTGGTGACCATCAGTACTGCTGTCTTTTGATGCTGTGCATTAGCTGCTGGAGAAATACAAAGGCAACCAACGTTGACCCTAATTCCAGGACTGCATGCACTTTTCTTCTGCAGTAATTTCATGATTAGGTGATCCTTACTCTTACTCTTACAGGTTCATTTAGCCACATACTTTTTCAAAAGGAGCTGTTGATTGCTCTGTGACCATATTTTCTTCCTAATGTTGGAATGTCCATGTTGACTGGAAAACTCTTAGTGCACCTTCTTATAAATGAAAAGAATTATTCTTTGCTCAGCCTAAATAAAGCTAATCATAACAAAGAGACTTACATAAAACTAATTTCATGGTGTATTACTTGATTTCTCATCCTTAAAGGGAAGTGGTGCAGTCTTATGGTATGTGCTTCGCAAAAGCGCTGCCTCTTGGTTTGTGTTTGCAGTCACAGGGAACACTAGGTTGTAGGCAGAGGTCTAGGATAACCAAAAGAGGTGATCAGAGAAGACTTTCCAAAAGCATTGCTGTTTTGAAGAAGGCACCCATCTGTGCTGCTGTAAAGCCTTGTCCTAAGGGATCCATGCCACCGGGGGGTATTTGCACCCTAACTTTTGGCATCTGACTGAGATGGATGGAGGAGGATGGTTCCCCTGGCAATCAGATCAAGAGCTTTGGTTTCTTACTCCATGTAATCCTTGCGTGGGAGGCTGTTTTTCTGTGACTATGCAAGAGCCCTAAGGAGGTGATGGTAGGTATTTTAAAATCCTTATTTATGAGCTAGCCCCACTGCTGTTCTGAACCCCATCTTACAAATGGCCAGACCAGTGCAGCTGACGGCCTCTAAATGGAAGGTCGTGGGGCAGAGTTGGTGACAGCTCTTTGTCTCTGGGCCCGCTACTCTGAGTGGGGGCATTGACAGCAAGAAGTAGGATAAACTTCAGCCTTGTTGTTCTCAATTAATTTGCAGGTCACGTCTTCTTTCTATGGGTGGCAGCAGAGCTGGAGACTTTGTGTTATAACCACGGTAGGCTGACACGCTCAGCGGAAAGCCCGTGGTGACAGCAATTATTCATTTCCAGTAGCAAACAGCCCGCATAAGAACAATAGCGAACAGCCAGACACGGGGAGCGGGGAGAGCGTAAAGGCCAAGTACGGACAGGCGGATCGGTGTGAGAAGGATGGAGAGGTTTGAAATCTGTTTCCTGTTCAGGCAGCTGTGAAGAGCGATGTCCTGAAGGCTCAGAGCCCCTGGCCGCGTTCCTGCCGGGCCTCCAGCGCTGCTAGGAAATCGTCTGTCTGTCTGTCTGTCCACGCTGAAGCAGCTGCACAGCTGACTGCATAATTACCCAGGCTGATGGCCAGACAGCCTGGAAACACGTTTTGAAAAGGGCTTGTAAAGTGGCATTTCCAGAGTGCCGTGAGGGCGGAGGGGCTGGGCTCTGTGAGAGAGAGGTGCTGTCTGACTCTGACCTGAGGGCTACGGTTGTGTTGCGCAGGTTCCCCCGAAAGCAAATCTTTGTTCCAGAGTGCTCACAGTCTAAAAAAATAGTAATTTAAAGACAGCTGCCATGTAGTGGTTATTCTACAGGAAATAAATTTAAAAGAAAACCAAGGCTAATGCTGGAACTTTGTTATCCTGGGAAAAGTGAAGTTATTATTGTGGTAGCAGAAATTAGGGGGACCACTAGCAAGAAACAGGGCTGGAAACACAGGCAGAGAATTTGAAAGGTGAGAAGAAAGGTCAAAACCTGAGGTATAGATATGAAAAGCGCCCACTGTGGGCCTCATAGTGGAAATTATTTATGGCATTCTTGTAAACACTTCATTCTGCCAGGTTCAGGCAGAGGAAGTGCTAGGAAGAATCTTTCTTTCAAAATATTTGTGCTTTTCAGATTTATGCATAGATAAATGACAGATGCCAAATCATGTGGATTTCTCCCTGGGAAGAAGTAACTCTTGAGTGAGGGCACAGAAATATTTAGTCACAGAAATTTTGCATTGTGGTCCCCTCTTCCTCATTTTCTGGTTGTTGGAAGAAGAAGAAATGTGATTTTTCTCATAGTTACTCTCAGGCCAGTCAAACTGATACTGCAAAAGTGAAAAAAAAGAGATTTTTAGGCTCACCCAAATGTTCCTATCACAAATGTTACATAATCTATGAATGATCACAGCCAGCCGGTGACATAACATTTGCATTTGTTACACAATGGGCCTCCAGCTCGAAATCTCGTATTCTGTTGATGTTAGCTGCACTCTGGAATTCAGTGAGGTATTCAGCAAAGCACCAAAACTAGAGCGAGGCAAGATCTGTTGCACACATACCCACTCCCACCCACCCCACACACACGCCCGCTGCTTCCCGAGAGCTTTGTCTGGTTTTAAATGGCTCCAGTAACCTGGACTCCCACCATATCCCTTGAGAGGCTATCCCACAGTAAGGCAAATCTCAGTTTAACCATTTTGTGCTGTTCTGTCTGGAAATAGGAAGTACGTGCAACATGAGATCAGCAGCTGAAAATGAGATTAACTGCGATGCTGTCCTAAAATCAGCAAAATCTGAGGTTCTGTGTGGTAGGAAAGGAAACGATGCCAACAAAGTTTATTGTAATACAGTGTAGGAATGGATCCTCAGAACATCAGAGAAATGAATGCTTGAAGTTAAATCTGCACATTAAAAACCAATCCATTGTATTAGGAGCAAACACGTCAAGAAAAATAAGATGCACGTGGAAGTAAACATTTCTCAGGGAAACAATGAGTTGATTTTCGGTACCCTACGCATGTTACAGGATTTGCATGTTAGGGACAATTCTGGCACTGGTCTTTCAACATTAAACAGATTTCTGAGAAATTCCTGCAGCTGAAAGGCCATGACTCTTCACCAATTGGCTAATTAGAGACCAATTTCCAGATTTCTAGGAAAAAAAAACCTACCTCATTTAAGTATTTGGTTTCAGCACTTCCAGGAATCTGGAGAGCAGGAGGAATATCTGAGGAGGGACCTAAACATGTCTAGATGTTTACTTTTTCTTGTCTTGCTTTTTGAGAATGATAGATAGTTGTTTGGCTCAGCAAGTGGGAAAATGCACTTTTACTGATTCCAAGGGTTAGTGTTGGGGAACCTAGAACAGTCAGAAGCAGAAGTTGACTGTAGTAAGATTTTAAAGAAGATCTGTTGCAGAAAAAGCTCTCTATGGTTATAGTTTTCCAAAGTACAAATCTCTTTCTTTACGAAAAACAAATAATTATATTATTCCAAAGTGGCACAGTTTACCTGGAATAAAATTGATTTGCCCTTCTATAGAAGTATTCTGCAACACTCTTACAGTCAGTCTCCTTAGACAAAATTTGTTTTTGAAAAGTGCAAAAGGAGTTGACAGGAGTTACTAAATCTTATGTTTCTACATTATCTTTTGTTTTTCATCTTTGTGACTGACTGTAAACAAAACAGAAAAAAAGAAACACTGCAAATCTAAGATCTTTTTTATAAAATTATTCCACAATTTCTAGAATTCCAGATATAAAACATAGAAACAAGGCAACTTGTCACTTGCTGCTGGTTCACGTATGGAGCTCAGCTTTTCAGCTTGTCTTCTCTGTCCAAATAAAGCACTCTGTCAAAGCAATTTCAGGTGAAGTTTTAGAGGTGGCTTTTCAGGTGCCTCATGCTGTGTTTAACAAAAGGCAAGCAGCAGACTATAATCATACACTTGTCATCCTTCCTCTACAGGCATCGAGCACAACACAGTGCAGAATTATTGGAGGGAGAAGTGGGGGGTTTTAATCGTGTCACTCTAACACAACAATTGTCAACACGTGCAATAAGGAGATTGATCTCCTGACTTTCAGCTCACCCTTAGGAATGACTCTACTCAGAAGCAGCTCAGTACGTAGGCACACAGCTGTACAAACAAATATAATAGTGCCTGCTTACCTGAGGGTAACAATGCAGCTATATAAAATAAACTTGCACTTCTCGGCTGGCAAGGCAGGGAGCACTGTTTGGCTACTGCCTCTATGCACACAGCAAGGTTTCCATAATGAGGTGGTGTGGTGTCCCATCATGCCACTTGGATGGAGTAGGGGGAGAGAAATCCTCTTTAACAGTAATTTGTCATTTTCTTCCGAAGTATCTGTCCACCCGATAAGGGTTGCTTATGTATTACAGGCTGAGAAGAGAAGCTCCGTGTCAGTAGTTGTTCTGTAACTGCAAGATTTGGGGTGCACTGAGATCGTTGAGTTTAAAAGATAAGCATAGATGTACTAACCTAGAAAACAGTTGTTATGCTGATGCTAAATTAGAATTAGTCTCTACCAGTACACCTTTTCTTAGTTCAGAAGGATTTTTTAGCACATCTCTCTTTTCCTATATCCTCACTAGAGTTCACCCATTGTTCCTAACATTTGGGTGATGTTGTGGGCAAAAAGTGTACGATACAAAGAGCATGCAATGCAAATCCATAGCAATGGATGTGTAAGACTGTGTTCTGAACTCTGGATGATGATTAGGCAGCACTTAACTGTCTGACATGCAAGTTCTGGCAAGTGAGAGCAACAGGATTTTTGCCCTACACTGAGCAGAAATGTTATGCAGTTTATTCAGATTGGGGCACTCCATCCTGCAGTTCAGAAACAAAAGTAATTTCTAGTGCACATCAATAGGTCAATTTCAGATTATTTTTATACTCCTCCTCCAGTGTGGAGCATTCCTGAAATGATGACTACATTTGAGTGGGTGTCACAGCTAGGGAATGCTTAATTAGATATAACAAAACCACTTTATAAAAATTCCTGGTACTGTACAACTCCACTGCGTTACACAACACACATACTCAGGTCTTGAGAGCAGTGGCAGAAATGTGAAATCTTCCTGTTCTGAAGAATCACAGCTTCTGCAATACTTAACAACAGGAAAACGTACAGCTGCCAGCAGTATGGGACCTAAGGCAGGCAGCTGAGTGGTAGGCACTGGTTAAGTTGCTGTGTGTGTGTTATAAAATAACTGTGTTGCTGTGGATGTTGGAATTTATGTTTACAGTCTCAGTGCACTGATACAGCATTTCTTTGGAACAGTTGTGATCTTCTGGAAGATTGCCCTGTAAATCTCTGACCAATACCTGTTTGTTCTTTTCATGCAGTGTCTCCATCAAAAGCACCCAGTTGGACTTCGCCCTCCTCCAACTCTTCTGAGAGGCAAGCCCGTGCCTCAGAGAGCAGCTGGACAACCAACTCGGAGGACACCAGCAGCCCAAGCATTGCTCCCTCCTACACAGATCTGCAGTCAATTAATACTGAGGACTTGACCAGTGGTGGAACATCTGCGGCAGATTCAGCTGGTAAGAGGGAAGCCTTCAAGCTTCCATCTTCATCGTTTTGATGCTGCTCAAACTCCCTGCTTGGAAGTGAGCTACAGGGAACAGATCCAAAGCAGAACAAGCTCAGGGATTAGTTCTAGTCCAGTTCCCAAAAAATCACACCTGGATTTGACACACCCCTGGTATGTGCAGGCCCCCAAAGTAAGAACCAAGTGCAACTATGTACCTGTTGGTGTACTTGTCTGGGTGAAATGTTGGAGTATTTCTGGTTTTTGCATACCACATCAGCTTAAGCTGATCTAGGAGCTAGTTCTCAGTATACTCTGGGAGAAGCTGGATGCCCTTGCTGAATTTCCATGAAGGAATTCTCTTAACCAGTGTATTCAGCTGTGACAGGTCTAGCTCTGCGTGTCCCTCTGTTTCAGTGAGTCCCAAGACACAGATCCAGGCTGCTGGATGCATTTTGCACTGTGCTTTGCACTGTTACTGTGAGGTAATGCAGAGATAGTGTAGGAGATGACAGGTTTTGACCATGTAAGGATCCTTTATCTGACCATGCAGGGATCTATTCAGATGGCATCCTGACTGTGAAAAAATGTGCTGCATGGCATTGTAGCTTGTTGCTCCTGAGTTGTACTCTAGATAATCTCTGAAGCAGGAGAAATAAAGCAGGTGTGCCACTCGTGTCATGCAGAGTTGGGGTGACGAGAACTCGTGAATGACGAAGCAGACTTTCACAGAGCATAAAAAGAGCTGTCGTGTCAGGACACAAAAAGGAAAAATACGCACAGCTCCAGGAGGGAAGCACCTGCAGTATGTTAGAAGCTGTTCAGCCCAAGCTGGGGAAGGTCAGTTGCTACCTTACGTGGGGACTTCCTAAGGCCCACTGAGGTCATATGTCCCTTCCATAAGAAACATATACATACATCACCCAAAAAGAGTATTATTTGATGTTTCAGTGAAACTGGGTTGGACATCAAGGCGGGTTCATTAACAGCACCGTGGCAGGTACTGGCTGGGTGCTTAAGACAGTGGATTTGTGGAGAGGTGGTATTTACTTTGGATAAATAGAGACCTTAATTTCTTCAAATAATGCAGTTACCAGAAGTCAGTATAACTGTTTCCCTTTTAGATTACTCTGCTTGTCTGTACCTCCAAGTTTGGAAACCACTGGTAGAAAGGTAGGATAGGCAAGCTGGCATTGTGTGCCAGCTGTTTGGATGCCAGTGTGGGCATCAGTTTTGTTCTGATGACCTCATGTCTATTAGGGTGAAGTGTAAGAGTTTTCATCTGGAGTATGTGCTGGATATTGCTGCTTTGTTGTCTTAGTCTATATAGGTTGCCAAGGTGTGGCTGTTGTCACTAGGACTGTCTCCACGTGGGCAA
Source organism: Psophia crepitans (assembly GCA_013399095.1). Taxonomy (NCBI): domain Eukaryota; kingdom Metazoa; phylum Chordata; class Aves; order Gruiformes; family Psophiidae; genus Psophia; species Psophia crepitans. The sequence continues at coordinate 200,856 of VWZZ01003707.1, read as the reverse complement.
GGAAAATGAGGGATGCCCAGTTGATATATAACTTTGCATCCTATAGAGAAATGAAAGGCAAAAGTGCTGCTGTATATCACTGCCATATATATGGAATTATTTGCTATATATGGCCTAAAGAGAAGTTGATACTTCAGTAAAAAAATTGTATGCAACCTTCATATTCTTCTTTCTTTCTCAGTCAGTCACAAACTGACATACTTATTAGCAAAACAGAAAAAAAAATCATTCTGATCACCTATAAATTTTTAAAAGTAAAAAAGTAGGTAATATAGGCAAGGCTGTGTCATTAGCTAAAACATGAGATACACTGCCTTAGTGGTACTGGAACCTGAAGTAAGAAATCCACTGAGTGTTTCTACCATCAGGTATGAAGTTTGCAAAAGGACAACATGAACAAAGCACATCTGTTTGTTCTTGTTCATGGAATGGCTCATAGCTCACCCTCTGAGGTGCCTGCTGGTGTCAGGCAAGGTTTGTGGAGGTGAGGGATCTGAGGACCTGGTGGCCTTGGAACTGTTGCACAGTTCTGTCTGCTTTTCTGTTGTTCACTCCATCTTCATCCCACCTTCATAGTGCGTACGTAAGTGGACAAAAATGCATGATCGCTTTCTTCTCTCCTTTGTCTGTGCTCCTCTCCAGAATTCAGTTATTCAACCCTGACTTGAATCAAGCAGTTCATTTGCATTTCTCTTCTCAAAAGACTGGCTCCCTCAGTCTGTAGTGGAGTTTGAAGACTCTCTCAAGCAATGAATAACATCTATTTTTTCCATGAAGGAAAAGAGAGGAATCCTCATGCTCGATGTGACGGTGAAGTCACATTAACTGTTAGCGAGTATGTTGACTCCAAGGTTAAGCTTGATGGAGGGGGGGAAAAAAACAGGTTAGTTTCACTGCTACACACTCAATAAAAATAAGAAATAAATTTTTGATCTACTTAGTGATGGTAAAGAATCGGGTCTATAAGAGTAGCTCAGGTTTAGTATTGTTTCAAACGAGAAAAACCTATTGGTGAGAAAAGCACAAAAATTCTAGTCAGTGGTCAGACACTGAGTGAGGTAATTATTTTAGCCGTGATGAATTTTTGTTGCCTGAATAGCATAGAAGAGAATCCAGGGTACTCTGTAATTTCACCACTTGTCTTGAATTTATCCCGCATGCAAAATGCTTAAGCATCAGGATAATGCTTAATGCTTAAGCCTGTCAAAGTTCAGGGCATAAGGTTTTGTGTGGGAGCAGCTGATAGCCTGAGGTAGATCTGACTGCTAGGCATGCACAGAGCTGAGTCCCAGCAGTGAGAATGAACATCTTCATGTCCAGGGTTGGTAGACTCCAAGCAGGTAAAATTGACCAGAATAATAGAATCTTTAAGGTTGGAAAAGACCTCTAAGATCATCGAGTCCAACCGTCAACCCACCACCACCACGTCTACTCAACGATGTCCCGAAGTGCCACGTCGACACGCTTTTTGAACGCCTCCAAGGATGGTGACTCTACCACCACTCTCGGGAGTCTGTTGCAACGCCTAACCACTCTTTCAGTGAAGAAATTCTTCCTAATACCCAATCTAAACCTCCCCTAATCAACTTTATATATATATATATATACACACACACAGAGACACAGAGCCTTATTATATAATAGTAGATCAACTTTCTCACAAATAACACAAGATTTGAGTATAAAGCAATTCCATCGGCTTGAGCTTTATCTAGCGCATGTGTTTATGTACGATAAGACCTAGGAAGGTATCTGAGAGAGGTGCTAAAGACCTGAATGATCCCAGCCTGAGAGTTTACCCTCACTACGGGGGGGACTGCAGAAAGCCTCCTGACTGATGGAGTTGGGATAAGCTCAGTGACATTCTGTAAAGGCAGCAGAGTTCACAGTGGTGAAGGTAAATATTGCAGAAAAGAAGATGATTTGCTTTCCAATCAAAAAAAAACCCTATCCTATGCTAGTTTGAACTCTAGCATCAAGAAGCCTTTTATATTATCTTCATCTTTGTCAAGGTGGGGCGCTATTTTAGTCTGCAGCAGCTTGCCAAGAAAATTGGGTCAAGTGATAGCAGACTGCCTATAACATGGGCTTGGTTTTATGGTTATAACAGCAAGCACTCTTACAGCAGCTGGGGTTTCACAGTGCGTCTGAAGCTCTGTTTGGTGCCGGTGAAGCAGCCCGTTGCCTCAGAGCTTACAGAGATACATCACTTGGATCCAACGGTTTGGATCAATGAGGCTGGAAAGAAGCGGGAACTTCTGGCATTTGTGCCATACTGTGCGAGACGAGCAACACAGGACATCTCTGTTACTGATACAATACACGTACTTATTCATTCTGAAGCAGATGCCTGTCTCAGCTTTCAAAAAACGCCCAATATCTACATGTCAGAGGAGGAAGGGGGAGGCCTTCTTGCAGCCAAGATTGTAGATCTGGAACCACTGGGATCTGTTCTGAGGTTGTGCACAAATACCTCACAGCTTGATTTGGATTTCTGCATTTCACCGTTCATCTCTAAAATAATTTTATCTAAATTAAAATTAAATATTGACTTGTATACCAAAATGTGGTTTTATTTTGTATACCAAAATAATTGTATATGATCATATATACATTATCTACATAACAGATAATATATATTTGCATAGATCATAAATTATATATTCTGTCACAAATAGAACGTATAATAAAACCTGTCTATATTATATAATAATGCTCTGTGTATGTGTGTATATATATATAAAAAGCTGATTAGCCTCGTAGACATAAGTACCCTGATAGTTACTTTAGGTGCCTTTGTTGCTAGTTCTGTTGTTGCTTCTGTTGTGATTTGTATCTTAGGAGCGCTGCAGCTACGCCATGTTTGATGTTGATGGTTCAGTTTGCTGACCAGTTGTTCTGTTTGGCATTCTCCTGAAGCTCTGGGACTATTGGGATACTGAGGAAATTGCTATGTTGTTTTCTTCTGAGAACATCTGTGTGTTTCGAGATAGAAGGTTACATGTGTGACCCCTAACTGCTCAAAATCCAGAGAGTTAATAAATAGCACAAGGAATTAATTCTGAGAATGTTGTTATTTTCGAAGTAAATTGCATGGTTTAAAGGGCGTTCTGCTGCTTCTATTTTAAAACTTGGAGATGACAGTTCTGCCAAGTTCAGCTCCAGCTAGTTTCTTGAAGGTAATGGAGGGAAAGTACTAACTTTTCAAACCTTTTCCCAACACTTTTCTGCTGTAGTTCTCTTACAGATATTTTTTTCTGTAACTGTACCCAGCTGGATACTGAGTCCTTGTCCTGGTTTCAGCTGAGAGAGAGTTAATTTCCTTCACAGCAGCCAGTATGGGGCTGTGTTTTGGGTTTGTGCTGGCAGCAGCGCTGATAGTGCAGAGATGTTTTTGCTGTTGCTGAGCGATGCTCACACAGAGCCAAGGCCTTTGCTGCTTCTCACACCGCCCCGCCGGCGGGATGGCTGGGGGTGTGCGGGGAGTTGGGAGGGGACAGACAGGGCAGCTGACCCAAACTGACCAAAGGGATATTCCATACCATATGGCGTCATGCTCGGTTTATAAGGGGCTGGGGGGAAGAGGAAGGGGGGGCAGCGGCGTTCGGAGTGATGGCGTTTGTCTTCCCAAGTCACCATGACGCGTGACGGAGCCCTGCTGTCCTGGGGATGGCTGAACCCCTGCCTGCCGTGGGCAGTGGGGAATGAATTCCTTGGTTTGCTTTGCTTGTGCACGCGGCTTTTGCTTCACTTATTAAACTCTTGTATCTGAACCCACAAGTTCTTTCACTTTCACCCTTCTGATTCTCTCCCTCTTTCCAATGAGAGGGACTGAGCGAGCATCTGCGTGTGCCCAGCCGCTGGCTGGAGTAAAACCACGACAGTCCTGACGTGATGATTGCAAGAGTTGTGTTCTGTAGGTTTCAAACAAGCCGTTTTGAACAGATCGTACAGCTGTGCAATGTGTTTGCACTAAATGCCAGAAACCAGCTACAAGCTCTGAAGATATTCATGTTAATTACCAGAGCAAAGGGGAACATAGCATATGCTGATGATTGCCACCTTCCACCCAGAAGTGCACTTCAATTATGCTGTGTAACTATTAACCAACTTGTTCCGGTGTCCCAGTCCCAGACACATGAAGAAGTTTCTATGTGAGAGCCTGCCAAAGCCAGCTGGAGGGACTGCAGAGAGGAACATCGAACCCTTGCTTCAAGGAGAAAGGGACTCCAGACTACCACAAGCAAATAGCACCTGAAATGCCTTCTTGCACAGCTCCAACCTGTGAGGGCTAAATTCAGCACCAGAGGCAGGGGGAGTTTATTTCCTCATGTTTGATACCAGCTAGCAATTCAGAAGTTTTATATCCTAGTTGTCGTCCCATGTTTTTCTCAAGGTGTTCCTAACTTCTTTGAGTAGTACATCGGTAGGGCAGAACTGGGAAGCTAGGTCTAGATAATTCATAGCAGTAGAAAAGTTTTGATTCCAAGTCAGACCTGTGCACTGGAAATCAGCTCCTCTTCAGTACTTCATGGCTGTTTTAAGGAATCCGCAGTATCCCAGTGACCTCTGCAGCAGTGTTGAACCCTCATCCCTGTTTCGCAGTGCAGGAGCCTGCAGCCCGGTTGTGTCTCAGAACAGGTACAACAATAAGCCAAAGTTTATTTCTATCTATTCAGTAGAGAGAATTACAGGCAGTCATCTGATTCATAGACTTTAAGGTCAGAAGGGAGGACTGTGATATTATTATCGTCATCTAATCTGGCCTCCTGCATGTCTCCGGCCAAAGAACCTCATCCAGTCATTTCTGTACCAAACCCATAACTTCAGTTTGAGATATAGCATATCATGAGCAAATATCTCCATAATATTTTTCTGATTAACATCAACTGCAGGACAGTTTGCTCCCGTTCAGCCATCTCCAACCCTTCAAAACTTCAGTTTTCAAACAGACTGTCCTAGTGCTAATATTTAAAGCAGAATTGAGATGTCACTGAGCAAAACTCTGTCAGCTCTTTTGTCCTCAGCTAGGGCTAAATATAGTCTCCTAACCTCAAAAGGTTCAATATCTGCCTCATCTATGCCCCAGAAAATAACACTGATTAGTTTATCTTCTCTGTTACCCTGCCTCCCAAAGAAGAGTGGTTGAAGTTGCTGTAGGACTATCAGATTCTTGCTTTCTCTTCAGGAACGATGAGGAAATTCAGGGTGCAGTAGGAGGGGATATAGCATTGGTCTCATAGCAAGAAAGGAAGCTCAAAAGAATTGGCTCCTGCTAATTCCTCCTAGGCTAAGTTTTATCCTGTTCACTCCTGTGAATTAATTTGGCCTCCCTTGCTCCTCCATGTTCTGATGAGAACACCAAGTCTAAGATGGGGAAGAGAGGAGAAAGTGGTAACATGAAAGAACTGGGTCTGATTTTCATTATTGCTTAGACATGTTTTAATTAAAAGCATTTTATTTTAAAAAATAATAATAAAAACACCCAGTGAGTCTGCTGTTTAATGGAGTGTTTTCTTGCCTGCATGCCAGCCATAGCATCAGTTCTGATCTCATCCATGTCGCTGGCCCTGTGCTGCAGACAGCTGAAGGAGCATCTCTTAGTTCAGGTGCTGTTTTCTCCTCATGGCTGTTCTGAAGTGCAGGGTACAGTACCTGTGGGCAGTGTTGCACTTCGTTATTAAAGAGCTAAGTGCTGAGCCTACACGGTGTCCTTGATGAGTTTCACTCTTTCCACACCTATTCACTGATGGTTTATGTAGTCAGATTAGCTGAAAGGAAAGCAGACATGGGACTGATCTCCCTTTATACAGGCAAAATCCCAAGAGAATAGATGTGGGTAGATACTTTGTAGTTTTTCTTACGCCAGTGAGGCAGACTAGGTGGTACGAAGCCCTCTATTTGTGTTTGTAAGGCTGTGGTTCCTCAGCCACGGTGTTTACCTTGGCTCCGGTTGCTCTCTGATGGAGCGCAGAAAGCCACATGCCTGTGTGATAAGCCAGAGGAGTTCAGTAGGAGGTTTTGCAGCTGGGCAGGCCATTTCAGTTTGAAGCTTAATTGGAGATTGGATACTCTAGTGCAGTGGCTATCGGTGATTGCTGTGTTGAAAGGGGGAAGACTAGGTTTGTTTGGAGCAATTCTGCAGGCTGCTAAATAGCTTCTGAACTTATGTCCTCTGGGAGGCAAAAGCATCAAGGCATCTCCCCACATCCAGCTCTTTGGAAGCGGAAAACATCAGTGGCAATCTTGAGCAGCGTTATCTGGCCTTTTGCATTCAATCCCTGGCAGCAGGCTGCTGTACCACTGACAGGAGGTGAAAATGGCACTGTAGCGACCGAGCAGGGGTGCAGCGCCGTCCCAGCTTCGTGTCGCATGGTGACGTAGCCAGTCCCCCTCAGAGCTGGCTGCACCCCGGGGAATCCAGTGCTGCAGCTTTCGGGCAGCTGTGGAGAAATTACCCACCTGAGAGCTCACATCTTCCACCGCTAATTCTATGTGGCAGGGAAGTGAGCGAGGTTTCAGCAGCTGTACTAATTAATAGGAGCTGTAAATCATTTCATGTGCCCTTAATTAGAGATCCCAGTTCTGTGTGGAATTTCCTGTCTGAAAAGGAGGGGGCTGAATAGAGTTGGCAGTGTAAAACAGCAGGTGAAAAGGCTAGCAGGAGCGGACAACAAGTAAGAATGACAAATTTTGTGATGCCTAAATGCATGGATTTGCTTGTTTCTCCCTTACTGCAGGTGATATCACCTGAAACCTAAGAAAGGCTCAGAGGATCACTCAACTGCATAGCACAGAAATTGAAAAAGTACTGATTAATACCTTCAAGGGATCAGTTATAGAGTCTCCTTTTCAGAACAGTGTGGGGTAAAATAGTGGGAAGCAGGTTACTTAAAAGCGAGAAGAATATAGGAATTGTTTAAGCAAAACCTCTGACTTCTATGGTGACAATTTATTCTTTTGTGTGTGCTTAAAAGCTTGTGATTATTTTTTATGTTCATTTTTATCAGAACTTCTACTTCCTTTATTCTTTTATTTGGCCCCAATGTTAGCGAAAAGGTTTAACACTTTCTGTTCTTTCAAGACAGAAATGAGGAGAGTTGGATTACTGTAGGGAGACTGCTGATGTACACCTTTACATCAACATCTCCATTTTCCAGCTGGTCTACCCTTGATCACACCAAATAACAGTTGAACACTGATGTGACATGAATCTTGCATAATGAGGTTGTTCATCAGTTATTAAGAAGCAATTTGGTCTTAATTGTCCTTATGTTTGACAGATGAGACCAAAATCCTCTGCCTAATCTTAGAACAGATATAAATTGATATTTTCATTGTGCTCATTACACAAGAGGAAGAGGAGATTTCATACTACTTTCTTCATTCTGATCTTAATTACCAAGAGTGGTCCTGGATTTTGTGACACGGATGCCAGTCTAATTTACTTGTCATAAACTTCCTAATGAAATCTCGTGAAAACTGATTTGAACTAATCACTTGGGATTTGCTTTTTACAAAAAAGTCTTTCAAGTACTCAGCACCTATCATGAAGGGGTCCAGATCTGTGTTTGGCACCTAAAACTGCTTCCAGAATACTCAGGTCCCAGCTATTCCTGGTATGGCACAGCAAAATTTTCAAATAGCTGCAGCTCTGTGCACTCCTCTCCAAATCCAGTCATTTAGTTTAGTGCCTAGAAGGAAAGTAGAGATCCTTTCAACACGTCCTGTAACTCTGTGTCCTCATGCACATTACAGGCTTTGTAGAAATTATGCCATTTAAGTGCAGACTTTAGTCACCAGTTAATTGAAGCTGGTGTGTTTTCACATGTAGACATCTCAGAGAGCTTTGAGCATGATTCACTTAAGATTGTAGGAATGGAAGCTCTTTCCCAGGACACTGGTGTAAATGCATTCATCACCATTTCCTGTCCACGTGTTCCTGTGCCAATATTGCCTTTCAAATAGCTTTTTGCCCTCCCCAGTGTAAGCCCCTTAATCTATTTATGAAGTGTAATTATATCCCTCTCTGTTTGCGTTTGCTAAACTGAATGAGACAAGGCCTTTAGTATTCTGGTTCTCCATTCTTCTTCTCATCCTAGAAAGCCCTTCCTAGCTTGCATTCCTATTTGAATTAATCTTTCTTGGATGGGGTGACCAAAACTGTGCACAGACTGAGGTCTCACCATAACCTGGTATCAGGATATTACTGTTTCCCCATCTTCTGAAATTCTCTCCTTGATACATCCCAGGATCTTATTTGCTTTTGTACTAGTGCATCGTGCAAGTACCCTTTCACTATATTCAGATTGACGGTCTATATGCTACATCACTTGCTCTTGTACATAATTGATGAGTTCCTTCATTATAACAAATGTATCTGTCCTTAAATGGCTGATTGTAAACTTTATATTGTTTGTTACATTTCGTCTCATTTTGGTTGCCTCAGTCCTCAAGATGAACCACTCCTTTCACTATGATGTTCAGAGCTTCCTTTATTTACCCAGTTCCTCCTAACTGTGTGCATTCAGCAAATTCCATTAGGATGTTCATTTCTGTGCCATGATCATTATTTTAAAATATGGATAAACGTAGTCTTAATCAGGTAGCCTTGAACAAAAAAGTCTGCTTGTAGCTGCTCTAAACTAATATTTCTCTTAAAACTCTTCCTTTTAGCTTGGTTTTTACTTTTGTCTTAATAATGGTATCAGTCTCCATTTTAGTTTCTTCCCAGGTAGCACCACATTAAATGCTTTTTCTAATACAGACAGATGTATTTTTTCTTCAGAAAATCAGTTGTCAAGGAAATCTGTTAGGTTTAGCTGAAACAAACTACCGCTTTTAAAGATAGCTTCCATCCGCTTTTTATCTTCTACCTTTCGTTTTTTCCTTCCAAAGTCTTGCATACTATTGCGGTCAGACTTTCAGCTTATATTTTCTGAAGTAATTTTTACCCCTTTTAAGTATAGTTACTCTATATGCTATTCTCCAGTTGTATGGTACCATCCCGGTCTGAGCCGATTCTTTTAAAACACTTGTGATGAAAGCTGTACTTACATACGTCACGTCTTTTAGAGTTGAGGAACAGAGCTTATCAGACCTTTTGATCTGAGCACAGTAACCTCTCCAAAATGTTTTCATACCTCATTTATGTTAATTTCCATTTCCACTCCTTTTTGGTTATGTAGCCTGACTCCTGTACTCCTATCACTATGTTCTGCATCATCGTTCTTATTAAAGGGTAGTGGCAAAGTATTCATTAGTTTTGGCACAATATCTAGATGCGTTCATGTTTCATCATCACCACAGCCCCACTTCCTTGCTCTTTGTATACGCATATATGTGGTTTGCTGTAGCTCCAATGTGTAAGATCACCACCAAAGATTACTTCTGAGAAAGGTAGGGCCCATTGAAACCCAGCTTGCCAGGTTGACTAGTCCTGTGTTGGCTTTATTGAGCTTTTATCTTCAACGTGAGTTCTAGTTGTAGGGGAAAATTAAAGGGCAAGACTGATAAAAGAAGTCATCTCTGTAAGAATCAAAAATACTCATAATTCTGGTGACTTAAACATTAGACCAGGGATGAAGCTAAACATGCTTTGACAAAAGATCAGGGCATGATCCCTTTCTGTCAGGTTTACTTTTAGATTCATGCACGCATAACTAGACTAATGTTTGGCAGTAAAGGAAAGAAACGCATCTTCATCACTTTCGTTAGTGCAGGGGCACAATGGTGTTAGCGCACAGTGTGTGCTCTGGTGGGGTGAGGCACGTGGGGAGAGGAGCTGGAGGTGGCTTACGGTGGGGAGAGCGGCTGCACACAGTGCCTGACATGTCAAGGGTGGTCAGCAGAACCTCTTCCCTCTTCCTCCACTTTTCTTTCCCTCCTTACTGCCTTCTGCTTCACTGTGCCTGAGGATACAGAACCTGTCTCCATCTCCAGGCACCCCATGCTTGGCCCTTCGTAGTGGAGGGTGGGAGCATGAGGGGAGCTGGCGCCAGGGTCTGTTGCCACTGCAGAAAGGGGGGAAGCAAGACCCAGAAAGGCAAGGAGAAGAGCAGGAACCGGAGGCTTTCCTGGCTGCCTACAGGAATCTCCTTGCTGGTTAAAACCTCGGTGTGGATGGTGTTTGAGAAGGTAGGTGCCTGTAACAGACACCTTTTGGCTCCAGTCGTAGGGTCTGTTGATCATTTTCACAAACACAGTAATTACAAAGTGCGCTGTTTCCTGAAACATCCTAAGGTGGATTTTGGAGCAGTGCAATTTAATGTGTGAGCGGCATACACGCAGATGAATTAACACCTGGGTGTCTTTACTGCTCCATGCCAAAGCACGAATTGTGGGACAAGAGGAGATCAGCGGTTGCTAACTAAGGGTAACTCATAATAAAATGAACTTGTTGAAGTAGGTGTTTCGGCAAGCAGCTATTTTGATTATTATCTGAAACGCAGATAGTGTGTAAGCTTATACTTGCCACTTTCCCAGGCTTCAGGTTATGTTAAAATGGACCTTTGAAAGTCTTGGTTTTCTAGTGACATGAAGAGATGGCTCTCCACAGCAACACTGACGTGGCTGGAGGGAGCAGGGTCGCTCTGAGTCTGCTATCAGACTGATCTGAGAGATCTGTGAGGCGTTGGAAAAGACAGGGTATATGCCACACAGTCATTAACCGCAGATGTCTGATAGTAGTTAAAAAAATCTGTACAATTCTGTCTCTACACAAAGAATAGGCACCTAGCACAGGCAGCTGCCAAGCTTTAGGTCATTTTTCGTATGCTTTCTCTTAAGGATGTCCCCAATTGGAAATGAATCCTCTTTTTCTGGAAGGTGTTTATGCAGTTGCATAATGATGAGTATGGTGCAGAGATATACATGTTCTTACAAGAAAAATGTGGTAAGAGTGTCAATTTTGAATGAAGTGAAATAAAAATGTGTTCTCACATAAGCATCAAGAACATTCTTGATTCTGTTCATCAAAACCTGTAGCATTCTGAGACACCCAATGGAAACGTTCGTTCGGTGCAAAAAGCAGAAGGATTTCTACATATTTGTGCTTTTATGTTCTGCCTCCACCTAATCATGCATTTGTATGCTGTGTGGTAGGCATGAACCTTCGGGAGGGATCGGGACGGAAAGGGAGCACGCGCCAGCGCGCGGGGTACAGAGAGGCACGTGGTCCCTCCGGCAGAGCAGACAACCGGAGGGTGTTAGTGCATTTGACACGCCAGCTTCGCTGCTTTGCTGCACTTCAGGGCACCAGAGCGCTCCAGAGCTGTGTCTCCAGCACAGCGAGTTGGCTCCAAAAGTGGGACACGAGGTTGGCCTGGGGTGCTTCGCTGTGCCTCCTCTGTGGCCGGCCCTTCGCCAGCCAGCCAGAACTGGGGTCTGGGTGGGAAAGCTTATACAAAGAAGTACGGGGGCTTTCCTGGAGGCTTTGCTTTTATGAACCCATTGCTCCTCCTCCCCAGGATTGATTTGTTTGTTCAGGCTTGGTTGCCTCCAGCAACACATTATTAGCATGAGCTATGGTGTATCCTGGGAGACCTGCAGGATTCCCTGCAAACCTTTTGAGTTCTTCGTCTCTGAGGAGGGAAGGACACAAAGGCGTTTCACTCTGCTGACGCAGTTGCATGTACATTGTTCCCCTTTGAATGCTGATGTGTCTTTTCAGCAAATGCTGTAACTGGACTATGCAGTCTTCATCTTGCTGCTTCATCTCAGTCAGTAGAATACACTTTTCTTGGTAAAACCACCAAGCTGCGCTGCTTTGAAGGCCATATTTGAAACCAGGCCAGCTGGACTGTGCATTTGTTTTCTCTGTATACACAGGTCAGTCCTTGCTGACGGTAGACTTCAAGCTTTCTAGGTATGTCTGACCTTAAGGTAAATACAGATTCCTTCATTCATGAGCAGCTTTCTGCTTGATTTAGCATGGCTACAAAAGCAGTGACGATGCAGTAACATAGAGCAACAGCACGGGTGTGTACTCAGGACTCTGTTAAGATTATACTTCTCGGCTAAAACACGTGCCACTGCAAATTCTTTAGATATAAACAAGGGTTATGAGGGCCTCCCCATGATGTGGTCAAACCCTGTAGGTATGTTTTCCATCTCTGCTCAGTTTGATATTACAAGACTTGAAAATAAGAAATCTACTTCAGCTCCTTTGGCTGTTTTGTGTCCCGGACTTGCAAGGACCAGCCTTCTTGTCACAGCATAGTTAAAACGTCGTGAAAAGCACTTGATTTCCCAATTAGTCACATATGTGTCCAGAGACGAGCAGCATCAGATGAACTGATCTCCCATAAAGGTCAGAGCAGGTTAGCTAAGAGAGGTCAGTGTGCCAGTAGCTAAGGCAGCAACACCAGATGGCATCTCAATAACGGAGCAGAGTCGCAGGCAAAGGCGCGTGAGGGTGCCCAGGAGAGGTATGCTGGGGTGGTAATGGCTGGCTAGTGGGAGGGTGAGGGGGTTAAGGAAATACAGAGAAGGTGTCTTGAGTGTGATCTACTTTCGTGAGGTGGTTCAGCTAGCAAGAAGAGACTTTGATGCTGAAGAGCTGAGCAGTTTGTTCCACATGCTCACATTAAGTCCAAGTGCATTTTGCAGGAGTTTCGCAGTGAAGGACACGGGGCACAGCGGGCTTCTAGAGGCTGTAATGCAGAGCTGTGGCCATGCTCACGGCCCTCCCCCTTGCCCTGCAAGGTGCCCTGTACCCGTGTGGAGCTGGCTGCAGCTCTGCCCTCTGTCCCCCTGCCAAGCTGCTCCCCGCCTGACAGCGGGCTGGGGTGCTGCTGGGGCGAAAGGGTTAGCTCTGCTCTGCTGAGATTGACAGTCCAGCTGCATCCACAGAACAAAACCAGTTTGTCTCGCGTGTCTGAACAACCCAAACCTGAACTAATGGAGCAAACAGGTGTGAGGGGAGAAGGGGTTTGCCTGAACCAGTAGCTCCTTGTCTGCTGGATAAAAGGAAAAGCAGGTCAGTAGGAATCAACACATCCCGCATCAGATGGCAGGGACCGGAGTTACTCTTCAGTGAGCAAAGGCACTTGAGTTTAACCCGTTAATTCCCGGGGCTCGCTTCCAAGGAGATTTCAAGTCAAGCAGCATGGGAACAGGTCCCGTCAAGCTTTTCCTCCCGGATCTGGAAACCCAGCTCAGGTACCGCTTGATTTCATTTTCAAGGGAAGAAGTGAGGAGGAAGGAAATATGAGGACGGGTGGCTAGGCTATACTACTTCTGCCTTTGAATTCTTTCTTGCTATGTTAAGTAGTGAACAGCTTGAATCCACATGCTCCAGCCCATCCCCTGCGTTACAGAAAAGTTTAAGGTGGCTCTTGAGCCTCCTGGCTACCAGTACTTTATGAAGAGAAAAGGGAGCCAGTAAAGCCTTCCTGGTGAAAGGCAGCTCTGTCTCAGGTACAATAACTGTAAATGATACTGCCCCCTTACGTGTTCCTGCAGTTTTTAGGAAAAAAAGCTATTTTTCATGTGCTGATCTTTATACACTTCCAGAAAGACTCTGTATTCTTTCTCTGAGGCGACTGTTGTTTCATGATATAAAGTTTATACTTCAGTTAGTTAAGTTCGTGCAGTGCTCTGGGATCATTTTGGTTGGAAGCTGCCGTATTGTATGTAGGTAAGATCATAAGTGAGGTCATTCTTTTGCTTCAGAACTGCCAGCTTTATGTGTTTACTAGATTTGAATAAGGCACTCTTAATATGTTTTCCGAACAGCCCAATAGCCTGTCTGTTGTACAAACTGCACTGAAACACCATCTTAACAAAGCCAGGTAAAACTTCTACCTGTGTGGGCTTCATCCAAATTTCTAGCGTTGTCCAGGATTTCTTTTGCAGTGTTACATGACTTTTTTTACACCTGTGATGCAAAGAGATTCTGGGCAGAGATAAAACTTTGCCTTCAGTTGCTGAAATCTGTAAAATCCATCACCTAGCTCTAAGAAGTGCTTTTTTACACACGAGGTCCCTTTCCCTTCCTCCACCTCAGGGTTTTTTCTCTTCTTGTCCATTTTTCCTCGTCTGAGTGCTGCGTTACTTCTATTCCTTTGCAATTTAAAATAACTTAAACACTTAAGAAGTGTGATGCAGGCTGCTTCATCTTGTTCCTAGTGAGTGAATCTGCTGCATCTTGCCTTTTGGCAGTGAAGGTAAAACGGGTAAAGGGACAGTCATTCCCTTTACTTGGCAGAAGACACCTCTGAGTGCAGAAGAATTTCTCCATATTCTGCTTAAGAACTTAAATGGCTGTTCATTGACTCAGTACAGGAAAGATGTGGAGCTGCTGGACCAAGTCCAGAGGAGGGCCACAAAGCTGATCAAAAGGATGGAGCCCCTCTCCTATGAGGACAGGCTGAGGGAGCTGGGCTTGTTCAGCCTGGAGAAGAGAAGTCTCCAGGGAGACCTAATCGCAGCCTTCCAGTACCTAAAGGGGACCTACAGGAAAGCTGGCGAGGCGCTGTTTCTTAGGGAGTGCAGTGACAGGACAAGGGGGAATGGGTTTAAACTGAAACAGGAAAGATGTAGATTAGATATTAGGAAGAAATTCTTTACTGTGAGGGTGGTGAGGCACTGGAACAGGTTGCCAGAGAAGCTGTGGCTGTCCCATCCCTGGAAGAGTTCAAGGCCAGGTTGGATGGGGCTTTGGGCAACCTGGTCTAGTGTAGGGTGTCCCATTCCATGGCAGGGGGGTTGAAACTAGATGATCTTTGAGGTCCCTTCCAACCCAAACCATTCTGTGATTCTATGATTTTTATCTACTTGCATAGAAATCATTGGGAGGTAAGTATTTCTCGCTATTTTTCCTCCAAAATTTAAGAACCTAACAGTCCCTTTATATTCCTTTAGCTTTTTTGTTTTAAAAGCCTTCAACTCAGAAAATCACAGCTTTGTTTGCAAAATGCTGTGTTCTGTCTTTTTTCATATAAATGGAGTTGGCTTTGCAATGTGTTTAACAAAGTCAGTTTCCACACTGACTATGTGAACCTAAATGAAAGATATTTAAAAAGAGGAAAACACAATGGTGAGTATATGGAAATGTTTAAGAATGTCTTCAAAGTACATGCCAAATCTGCCAGTATAGTTTATTTTAGAGTAAATTTCAAGTTAACACCTGTACAAAATGGTGAACGAATGGTGAAAGTAACTGCTAGAATCACTAAGTCAATGAACTGGGACTTGAACAGCCACAGTAAGTTACTTGCTGTCTCACTGTCCTCTGTGATGAATGGCAGGACTGTTGATAATTCTCTTTATTACGAGCACTGCAAGGATGAAGTAATTTTTAATTCCCATGATGAGGCAAGATTGTGGGAACAGTGAAGATCCTCCAACATAATTTTCTGCTGTGTGGTTTCTCTGGCAGAAGTTTGAATACAAAGGCTGCCTTTATCAACTGCGTGTTTATTTTCCTCAGCTTCTCATACTTTATAATTCAGTTATGAATATTTGAAGAGCATCAAATGGAGCAGAGATTAGAAATTAGCACCCTTTGTGTCCTATTGAAAGCAGAGCAGCCCCTCCTCTGTAAGCACTGCAGAGTTCTTTGTTAATAAGGCTGACTGAACAAGTCTTCATTAAACTTCGTGTTGCTGGGCTGGAGAATTTATTTGGCCCCATCATCCGTTCAGACCATGACCTGGACAAATCAACCATGATGCCTCAGATGTGAAAAGCTTTTGTTTAGCTTCTTGCGTTCTTAACACAATTAGTAGCCCTGCAGCTCGTCTCCTTGCGCAAGGTAGGGTCACGTTGTCTCTTGGTGTAACTACTGCTCTCAAGGTAAGTCACTTGGAGTATCCCTCAAGTGATTCGGTAGCATGTGATTTTAGCGATGTAACTCCCAGTCCCATGGAAATGAGCAGCAGATGAAGATGAAGCTGGTTACACAGCAGATGAAGATGAAGCTGGTTACACCCAGTTGTCGTAGTCACTTTGTACTGTCTGTGCTGGAAACCTGCTAGGAAACGTATAGGCCAAAATATCCTCTAAATCAGTGTAAATAAACTCAGTTATGCAGTATGTCTGTCATTAGGGTGACTGACGCTTTTCACCACTTCAAACACTGCGGTCCAGTTGTTCGCTACCTCTTTTCTTGATCAGCTGTAAGTTACAATAGGTGTGACTTCCATGTATTGTGGCAGACTACACACGAGTCTTTGAGTAAAAGTCACCTTTCACTTGAAGACAAAGTTACTCTAAATAATACCAAATAAAGCAGACAGCTTTTTTTAATAGTCCTTAAAGCCTTAGGAGTTGTTTCACAAATATGTAATTCCTTGAGCGTGTTGGAGTTTGCTTTGCTCCAGAAGAATGAAAGGCCAGGGTTTTAAATTGTATTTCTTCGTTGTAAATCCTGCGGATGGTGCATTTACTTTGGCACTGGTTTTGCTGCTTCTTCAAATGAGGTTTCTGTTCCCTTTGGTGTTACGGCAGTGGAGGGAGTGGTACGATTTCCATTCATTACGGTCAGGAGTTAAGATTTCAGGTTTCTTCCTCCAGGCTCTGGCTTATGCAGCGTTGAAGCCTTTCCCTTTTCTGTGCCTTAAAGTCACAAGGCGGTGGAAGCAAGCAGCAGGTGAGCCAGGGTGCTCCCTCTTTCTGCGTGTCTGTACATAAAATTGTATCTATTTCTAGATGTGTGTGTGTGTGTACGCATGCATGTATACATGCTCTTATTTGTAAATTCTTGCACGACATCAAACAAAAGTCTAAGTCACGTTTTGTGTTGGAAGGGATGGACAAGCATCAGACAAACCCAACCGAGTGACTGTTGAATCAGGCAGGTTCTTAACGATGCTACAGATAAAACCTCTGTCCCACCCCAGTTCTCTGGCCACCTCCGTCCCTCTCTACGCACACAGATCCAGGTCTCCTCAGCCCGCAGCACAGGTTGCTTCACAGCACCAGCAGAACCCTTTTCTGTCAGGTGGCATCCAGCCAGTGCGTGAGGAAAATAACATTCTCTGATTCTCCTGAACCAGCCCTGTCTTTGAGGAGGACAGAGCTCCTGCCTGCGACTTGGTGTCGGAGGAGGGCTTGGTTGCATGTGATAGGAGATGCATCCAGAGGAATCAATTTCTGACCACAGCAAGGTCGGCATGCAGTCAAATGGCAGGCATGGTTAGGGCACCCTTGGGAGTGAAGAAAACATCTCTAAGAACTGGACCAGCTGGGCAGCGGCCTCTTGCCTGTCAACTTCTCTACACGCTCTTCTCGCAGACGTTAAATGCGTACTGGCAAAACACTGCTTCACCATGTGGAAAACACGTAACAAGCAGAAACCCATCTGAGACCATGTCTCACAGAGCTCCCAGATATTAGTGGGTTTGGCTGTTCTTATTTTCAGTCATGAGAAGCTGTATTTAGCTCTGACTAGTGCCTGGATTGAGCCCTGCGTTATATAGCTGAGGATTATCTGGTTTTCAGTTAATCTTGCCTCCCAATGTGTCTTGATGCCTTTCATTCCTTTTGTGCTTTTTTTTTTTTGCTTTGAATATATCCTGCCCTAAATCATATTGTCCTGCCAAGGTGGTACTCCAGAAACCTGTTCTGGGCCACTGAACTTCAATTTTGCCATCTTTTCCTTCCAAGAGGAGGGTTTTGGGATGATTCCTGTTCAGAAGTCACTGGTTGCAAGATAAATTATAAACGCAAGCCGAATGCTGCTGACAGGATTGTGTTTGGCTGAATCGTACAGGCTGGGCTTGGTTCGTTCTCTCTTTCTCAACTGCTGCAGGATGAACACAGGCCAGCAGTGACAAGATACTGCTTGAGAGCAAGTCCTTATCTGTTAACTGTACTTCAAATGCCTCAGGAAACGGTTGAAACAGACTTTCATATTTTGTAAGGATGAATATGAATAAAGCCTGGCGAGGTATGATGAAAACTAGACCTGGTCATGGGTAGCTGGCGGAGCTTAGGGACACTTCAGCCATTTGTCCTGCAATGAGATCCACTGGGCTGTCAAACAGGCCCCAGCATCAAGAGCGTGAGCTCCATTGGTTAGCTATCTACAACACTAGCTGCCAAAGAGGTGTCAAACATCAAAAGGACCACCTTGGAATGGGTGAACTAGACACCTGATATTGATCAGCTGTATTTAGTTTTTCTGCAGGGGTTGTTGGAAAAGTTTTCTGGTCTTACTGATTTCGACAGAACTTCCATCAAGGTCCAAGGCGGGGTTTTGACGGACTGGGCCCAAACTGGCAATAGCAGGGTGGGTAGGGTCCTTCTCTAGGATGAAGGATGTGAAGCTCAAGTAGAGCTTTTGCGCGATCAAGAATAGAGTTAACCCTAGGTTTCCCACAGCCGAGCAGAAAGCCTGAGTCGCCAGCCTAACAGGCGTTTTGGACTGAGTTTATCATTCTGATTTTTACAAAGGCTGTTGACAGTCTTTGCGGTGTTCGTCTTAGAGATAACAACAGCACTTTAGTGCATGTATTCTTTGAAAATCAGATTTATTTTTTTTTTTCACAAACCTGATTCTACTCCTAATTTGAGTTGATTGCCGTGCACATTTTAAAACTTTTTTTTTATCAGACAAAGGGTCAAGGGATTAATAACACGTGAGGGAAAAAAACCCTGTTTCCTGAGAAACAAGGTTGCCTCAGTATGTCCACAGCATCCTAGCACCCCATGCAGTGCTCTGTTGTGGTGACCAGATTAATTATCGACTTTAATTGGGAACAAGAAACAAAAGGAGGAGTCTAGGGGAAGATGACTTCATCTCCCTGATCATCTTACATTGCTGTTTCACACAAAAAGATCGAGGCAACAAGCAGAACAGCAGACAAAATTATCTACATAAAGGTTTCCCTTGGCTGAGGAGATGAAGGATAAAATGAGAAAAAAGATCATTGTTCATCTGGAAAGTCACAAGAGCAGGTCTGAGTTTTCATCTTTTTCAGCCAGCATGTTATTTAAGCCCCACACCTTTAAAAGTTTTTGTTCAAGCAGTTTGTCCTTGGGCTAATTTTTCCATCCTGCTGTGCCTTAGCCTCAACTTGCTACAAGCCTGGCAATATTTAGCCTCTGTGAAACAAAAAGTGCTTTTTCTTACACTGATAGAGAAAGCCCTATCTGCTACATGGAGCTGTCACAACAAGGTGCAGGAGGGAAGTGAGCAGTGACGGCATTGCATAAGGGACAGCTTCATGGTTGGGTATTAGGAAACAAATGTTCCAGCTCTGTCATTAATTATCTAATTTCAGATGAGTGGTATAGGCTCAGATTTGCAAAGGCCTAGGTGGAGTGGCTGGCACGAGGGAGGACAGTATGTGGCCACTTCTGTTTTTTTTTAACTGAGGAGAGGCACCTAACTACTGATTCTGCCCGCTCACCTCCAGCACAAATGTACCCCATTAATAAGGCAGTCATGTCTCTTCTGCAGGCTGGGAGGCACCAGCTTTGCTCATGCCATGCTGCACCTTTCCCACCTGAAAGGCTGCTGTACAACATGCTTGTCCCTACAGTACCTGATCACGTAGTCACTCATTCCATCATCTAGTCCTCCCTTCATTATTTAATTTACACTCACCATTAAACCAAAGCCCCAAAGTCTTAGCGTGGTCTTTCTTTGTTGATTCTGCACGCTGTCACACTCCACCATTCAAACCATAAAGCCATTTACCTTTGGCAGTTAATTCAGTGTACTTAAAATTATTACTATACTGATTTGTTTTAAGGGTTAAATGTCAAATCGATAACATATTTGTAAGCCAGATACTTTCTGTCATGATTTCCAAATTACCCAGATAACCTTGCCTTCAAACAATCTGTTTGTTTTCCTTAGCGTGTCAAAATCCCAAATACATTTTCTTTCTCCATAGTAACCACTAAGGGGAAATGAGAAGAACCTGAGTAACCCTAGAAATGTCACATTGGAGCGGAAGGATGCTGGCTGTTGCTCAGAGGCACTGACAGATTTTCCCTGTGGTTTTCAGTCATACTTCCAAACTGCTTGGGGAAGGGGTGAGGGCAAGGACAAGGACAACGTAGGCTAAAATGGAACATTTGGGAAGACCCAGAGGTGTATTTGAGAGGTGGAGCACTCTTGTGTTGATGGACCTGGCTGCTTGGTGGGTAGGTTAGATTTCCTTCTTTCATTTAGCTTTTATGGGAAGAACTGGCAAGAACTTCCTGGGTTGTGAAGGCTAATCTCCTGCTGTCACAAATGGACATATCCTGTTACCACTGTCGTAAATTTGTCTTGTTTGATCTTTAAAAATAGGATTTTTATGCCCTTCATTTTCCTTTGTAAGACAGCACTAGAATCTCTTATACTTCCAATGGTCAGAAACTGCCCTCTAATTTCTGTCCTTTAGTTGAAGAGGAAGAGAGGAAAATATTTCCAAGGGGGTGCAAAAGTAGAGGTTAAAAATGACAGGCTGACTGACTTCTTTAAAATGCGGTAAGTACTTTGCATTTAAAAGTTATCTCTGTATTTACCCAGTCTGGAGTAAATCCAAACCGATTTGTCTGAGGGGACAAAAGAAAATCCCAGTCCTAAAACCAGCTGGTGCCTGAAGAGTTAACGGGACACTGTGATTCAGCTGCTGACACAAGGAGCAGCCTGCTCATTTCTTGCAAGGTGATCAGTTGAAATGTTTTGGGGTTTGGTTTACTTTTGCCTCCCAAAAAGTACCTTTTATACGAAAGAGGGGAAAACAAAACTTAGGAGTTTTGTCTGGCGGGGTTTAACAAGAAGTTTCACACCCGCCGAGCCTGCTGCTCCCAGCCTTTCTGTCCGTCTCCCACCTCCTGCTTTCTGGGTGTGCCAGATCTGAACCTGCACATTTTTTCATCCCTCCGCCCTGCCCACCCGGCGGAGAGGGGCTGATTGGCAGGCGGCGAGCCACGGCTCCTGCTCCGGCACGCAGGGCGCATACCTCCCCACTCAACTCCCACAGCAGGCAGCCATGGACAAACGCAGGCAGAGGCAGCCAGCCGGACTCACACGCCAGCGGCTGGCACCGCGAAACTGAAGTTATCTGAGCCCCGGGTAAGTGCGGCGAGGAGAGAATCCATTCATCTGAGCGATCTGGGCTCAGGGTTTTGTATCGGTGGGAGGAGGAACGTATAAACTTCATTTAGGAGAGCGGTGCTGTAGCAGCAGGGGCCGATAAGTGGCTGGGTGGGCGGGTGATGGGAGGATGGCCGATGGATGAACTACAGAGAGAGAAGGTTGTAAGAAACATCTCAGCCCATGAAGTCCAAAGGGAACCTCTAATGTGATACCACTGACTGGGCAAAGTTTTATTTACAGGGAGACTTTGATGCTGTAAATATGGGTAGGATGAGACAGAGGGTTGACTTTCAGTCCTCTGGGAACAAGTGATTAAAAAGAGGATTGTAAGTTGTATATATACAACTAAATCAGCATGCAGTGTCCTCTTGTGCCTTATTCATAGTGCCGGCTGCGCTGGTACAAATGCACCGTGGTTTAAAGTCAAGAAGGACGTGGGGGAGGAGAGCAGTTTGGTTCATGAACTTTTGTGGGAGGTTATTTCTTTTCTGATCAGACAGAGGAAAAGTAGGATGTTTCCTTGTTGATAAAAGCTTCTCTGTGATGTGAGAAGATGAACTGAAACGTACCAAAAAAGCAATATTAATTTTCTCCAAATATTGCTCAAGGGATAATGGAAATCTGTGTCTGTGCTCACTGAGGTGTTCAAGAAAGGGGAGGTTTGGAAGCAGGTTTTGCTGTGAGATTAACAGCTCTGAGCTGCTCTGTATAGAATTTCAGTGGGTGAGTGAGCAATTCAGATTTGTCAAGCGCTGCATTGTTAGGGGACTTCAGTGCTTCAGTATTTGTTGAAAACACAAGAAATGCATTGCCCTCGTGCACGCAGGAATAAGCAGCGGGATTTACACGTCAGTGTGTATTTGGAACCGAGATCTGAAGTGCAAAAAGCAAAATTCAGCTATGTTGTGATGTATAAGAAAGGATAATTTGATGCAACTCCTTTTTCTTCTTCCTCTGTTATTTTTACTCAGCAGTTTGTACTGCAGTATCATTACGTACAGGAGCAAGTATGTCTGAGCACTTTGAGATCAGGTTGTATGAGGACATCCTCACAGGTACGGTGATGTTTGACCTCCTGAATACTGACTTGGCTTTTTTTGTAACTTTTACTTTCCATTCTTCACAGCCGATTCCAAAATGCTCAATTTGACATCAACTCTCCATACTTAATCTAGTTACATTAATGTTTTGTTGTGAGGAAGCAGCACTAAAATTCATTCAGCTATTTCTAAATTCATCATGCAACAGGTGAGTGAAAAGGAGCTGCTTAAATAACTGTTGCTGTATTTTTTCCCATGCAGATTAAAAGGTCAAAAAGCTTTAAAGCGATCATGTAGCTGGAGCTTCTGCGCACCACAAACCGTAGCACATCCCTGGCTTAGTTCCTGTGAGAACTAGAATAATCTTACCTGCCTAAAGCACTCCCATGACGTGGGACTTCACTGCGCAGAGTTTTTGGTAAATCAGTTGAACGGTTAATTGCTCTCGCTGTTAAAACTCTGCATGATTTCTAATCTCAATTTCTTCATGTTGCCTTCCAACTATCACATATCACTTATTAGATCACAGCAATTTTTCTTTTATAATTTTCTGTGTAGGTGCTTACAGAGTGATTGTTCCTGAATCTCCTGCGGCGCAGATTAAATCATAGATACTGAGCTTTTGTCTTTTGCTGTGTGGTAGGGTTTTTATTCCTTTATAGTTGTTGTGGATCTTTTCTGAACCCTCCTCAGTTTTTCTGTACCGCTGAATTCTGGACAAAAGATCGGGTCATAGTGATCCACCAGGAACCAGGTCATGCTACATACACAGGTGAAATTATTTCTTTTCTGCTTCATGTTTCTCTTGTCCTAAATCCTAATATTATATCAGTTCTTTAGTCTCAGGACTGCACCAGAGGTGATTAATCATCCGAATCTTTTCCAGAATCACTGCTTCTAAAGGTGCCCTCTATCTCATAGCCTTGCTCTGCTTCCCTCTGACACTCCTTACCTGAGTGAAACCCACGCACATTATCAGACAACAGTAAATGAGATGTACAAAATTATTTCTGTCTAAAAGTGGCTCCTACTGCCTCACTGTAGTAAAAGAGACTCCCTTTTCTCCCTTTAGCAAAATCGCTGCTTGCAGAGTACAGGAGTTCTGCGTTACATCTCTTTTATCTGCTGCATCGTGCAGAGCGCAGACAGCCTAACCAGCCAAGGAGCATCTTCAGTGAGTAGGGAAATCTGCTTGGCATCTGGCCATCCACGGGCAGGCATAGCGATCCCCTTTCCAAGTGGTCCTTTGCTAGCAAGTGTACGAAAGCATGTAGATGAAAAGTGTCCACCTGAGCTTTCTCCTTCGCAAATTTAAGCCGAACTCCAGAGCTTTTCCGAAGCTGGAAGCTGTTCAGTTGAGCTTAGCTTATTGTCTGTTTTGCAGCTGCCTCAGCATGTACAGGTTCCAGCTGAGACCAACAGAGAATCACT
This sequence comes from Psophia crepitans, assembly GCA_013399095.1. NCBI lineage: Eukaryota > Metazoa > Chordata > Aves > Gruiformes > Psophiidae > Psophia > Psophia crepitans. Next base: position 177,342 of record VWZZ01003707.1, on the reverse strand, counting down.
GAAATGTTGTCAGGAATGCTGATCCAGGAGACTTTCTGTCCTGACCTGAAGTTCAGATATTCTCGTGAAAGCTCCTGTTCTCAAGAGATTTTCAGTCTGCTTTGCAGTCCAAAAAGACAATGAAGAAGCACTCAGACTTTGGTGTCCGTATATGAATGTAGTTTACAGACTGTTGGAGTAGACAGCTGCTGCAGGCAGGATCCGTGTTCTTCCCACCGAATCAAAAGTAAGGCTGCTCTTGGCTGAAAAGGGAATTGCTTTGTCTGCGGGACGTTGTTCCCTCCATCTCTGTGCCCGAGCATTACAGTGAATAAGAAAGGAACTAAGAGGATAGCAGTTGAGCTTTTTTCTTTTCTTTTTTTTTTTTTCCCATCAAAGATCATAAAAAAAAGTCTTGCCTATCACAAAAGCAGCCAGAAGGTTTCAGTTTGGACAGTGTTTCTTAGGTGTGGACTATATAAATCTGCATAATCTAGAGCTACATGTACATACAGAGACTCAGTGCCGAGAGCCAAAAGTTAGTTACAGCATCCAGGATTCCAGTAACTGCCCTCCAATTAAACTCTGCCCTGAATTTACAGAGGGTAATGCTACCAATGCTATCTATATTTATTTTTTGTGCTGGGGAAGTGTTTGCCACTTCCATTAAATGACTTGCTAATGGTTCACACTGTAGCATACTGTGCGGGAGAAGGAGATAAAATATGCAGGGTTAGTTCTTGCTGTATGTTAAAGTTGCAAAACCACCGCTCGGCATCCCTGATCAGCCAGAGCTTCCTGGGAAATGACTACAACCAAGGACATCCCACATTTTCTCCACGGTTTCTCGTGGACCCAGAAGGATGCCAATTCCAGTCGTGCTATAGTTTTAACCTGCTTGGTGCTTGTTATTTTGATCTATTTCAAATTCTGTAATTAGTGCCAAGGCTTGTCTGTACAAGCAAATACTCCAGAGGAATGCCTTTCACCCGGCACCCGCTCTGCACCAACAGCGCACATCAGATCTGCTGTTTCCGCTACCTTCCCCATCCAGAGGAGACACCATTGATCCCAGCATAGCAATCCTGCCTCCTTCCCCTCGCTGGTAGAGGGCAAGCAGGGGTTAACATTTCTTTCTATTCATTAATGCCTGCGCGTAGCCCGTGAGGGCAGGCAAGGAGGGGCAGCCGTGGTGATGGGGGGCAGCCCCGGTGATGGGGGGCAGCCAGCGGCCACCAGTCCTGCCCGGTCACCCCGCTGCTATAGCAACAGATTGGGAATGCCTCTGCCTGGCCATCCCTGCCTCCATTCAGAAACGTCTGGTCTGCAGGCAGCTTTATTGTCTGCCGGACAGTTGTCTTTCCACCAGCTTCCAGCCAAGCAGCCTCTTCCCCAAGACAAAAGGCCCGGCACAAAGAGGAGACTAAAGGGCTAAAAGTTTAAAGGGGGGGAGGGGGAAATTCCCTTAATTTATGTTTTAACTGTAGAGGACAGCAGAGAAAAATAATTCTGGCTTCTCCTAAATGATAGTTGGTGAAGGAGGAGAGGGGGCATAATTAGGTTTTGCTGGGATTCGGTTAATTGCTTCCTGTTGCTGCATGAAACTATTCACAAGGAGCCTGGCTCGCCCGCAGGACTGTGCGGCACAGTTTCTACCCCAGCACAGTCGGGCTGCTGCCATCTGACAGCTGCTCCGATCCGATAATAAAAGAGTCGGCTTACAGTTTGCTTTATGGGTGAACCAATTTTCATATCCACAGCCATCAGCAGAGCTGAGCCCCAGGAAGAGTTTTGTTCAGATTCCGCTCAGGGAGCTCAAGCGCAGACTTTGCCACGTGTCAAGTAGGTATCTTGCTTTCTAGGGTTGCCCCCTTATGTTGTGGTGCTGTGGATGATGGGGAAATTTAGGGGGGAGGATACTGCTGAGTTAGTAAATACAGGATTTAATCTTCCAAGCTGTCAGCATTTCTAGGACGTTAAAATTCTGGTTCAAATAAACACACTCCCTTCCAGTACAATCTCTTTGCTTGTCTCAAGCAGAAACACACTTTCATTAAGCCAGAGCGAGGACAGAATTCTCCTTCATGACTTCAAGCATTCCTAGGCATGTTTCTTAACAAATCCTACAAAAAACGCCATTTCACATGCAATGTTAAATCCAAAGCTTTCCATAAGGTGCATGTCCTTGTCCACATGACTGGCCTTTTTGTTTCCACCGTTTGACCTTTATGTCAGCTAAATGAGTGGTCCTAACCTGTGAACTGGGCAGATACAGCACAAAAGATCAGATTACATCATGTTCCTAAGCCCCTTTAGGTATTTCTTCTAGACTTGTTAACCTAGTAGAAGTCCACTGATGGTACATTTTCATCTGAGACCTATTTCTGACACTTTATCCAGCATACCCAAGTAAGCCAGTGGGCAAAAAAAAATATTTCCCTACCCCACCCCCATTTCCATAATATTTCATGATTATCATGAAGAAAAAAATCTCTTTTCCTAGGAAGTGAACAACTTGTTTCTTGAAACGTTAGAATATAATTCTCACTAGTGAACTGAGGCAGTCATTCTTGTCCATAGCAGTGTTCTTCTTAGGCAACTCTTGTCAAATCTCCTCCATCAGTTAGTGCCACTATATACTAAAATACCGCTTTAGGGTATTTTAATTACCTGTTACGTGTTTGTTGCCCACTTGTTTCTCGAATGTCCATTTGGTCTGTTTATAGGAATACAGTAATAATTATTTTTCCGTTTTATAGCCTGCGTACCTTTCTTTTCAAGCTCAATAAAGTCCTCGTATTATCTTATTATCCCATGTTCCTCGTTTCTCTAATCCCTGTTGTTTCCTTTGGGCAGACCTCGGTCCTTTCAGGGCTCTTCTGCAAAATCTCACATGGCCCTTCAGAAAGCCGTGCTTTGTTTACAGGGCACAGCAGCTGTGGGGCCCCTCTTGTTTTCCTTCACATCAGTCACATTCTGTGCTCAGCAGCTCTTGTCTCTCAGCCGCCACCAAACCAGCTATGGAGTTTGGTGACACAGGCAGTAAGGTTTCCTATCACGTTGTTCATTTGGTTGTTTTTTTTTTCTTTTTTTCCCCTAATCTTGTCGTGTACCCTGAAGACCTGCTAGGTCTCATCCACATTTCAGGAATGCAGAAGTTTACTTCCACTTAGCTTTCTGTGGTGTGTTTCATCCAGGGATTGCCCTGACACTGTCAGAGCCCTGTCCCATCCGGTCTCTGTACCCTGCCTAATTCCTAGTAACTGCTACACTAGGACAGAAATTTTCATGATTCCATGTTCATCGCCTTTAAAGCTGGCAAGTTATTCCTCTGTGTGTGTGTGTGTGTGTGTGTGCATACACATATATGGCAAGGGGTTTACTAACTGAGGTGGCTGACATCTGGGGTCACTTCTTTACTTATCCACAGGATGATTTTAATGCTTTCCACTCTTTGTTTCTATCTTACAAAGAAAAAGAGATGACTTGGCAAAGCCACTAGCTGAATTCCTCCCCCTCTGCACCCCTAAAGAATGGGGAGCATCATTTGGGGAAGGAAGAGGACACACAGCCAAGACTAGGCGATGATGGGGGGAGCTACAGCTTAGCAGGGAAAAAACAGATCGGTGTGGCTGAGAAGTCATGCAGGACTAGTGTGAGGGAATTTGGGCCCTGTATACCCTATGTTTGCCTCCAGGCAGAATCACAGCTTCGAAGGAAGATGCCTGCTAACGATCGGAAGATGGGAAGATACAATTTGTGCAGAGAGGAAGGAAATAGGAGTTTCCTCTTCTCTTCTCGCCACAGAGCGCTGTGGTAACATGAGTTACTTCTTTCCATTCTTCATGCGTGGGTCTCTTTCGGTCAAACTCTCACATTTAACAGTGAGGCCCGTCCCTTTCTGTTCACTGTAATCACAGCAGCATGGCCCGAGGGAGAGAGAAAGAAATGGCTTGTTGGATCATCTCTGTTTGGCTGCTTCTGTGGAGTGACCCTGAATAATCCCGTGTACCGTGGTGGCTCCAAACACACGTACAAAAAGGAAAAACAAAACTCCGAATGACATAAGATAGATAACAGCCCAGTATTCGGTTCTGTGGATTTCCTGCAATTGTGAATAGCTGCACAACAGCTGGGTTTTTATGGTGGGAGCCTGGGCTGAAGGAAAGGCTGCGCTAAGGGAGTCCCAGGCCTGGGAGAGATGAGTGTGGAAAGGGGGGAACAGCCTCATCAATCAGAGCAATACGTCGTAAAACAAGCCATTCCCTCATAACAGCCTCCCGGGCTGGTCAGCAGCTGCCTTGAGGTTGGAGATGAGGTGCTGATACCTCTGTGGGATGATAACAAGACTCAGACTGGGTCAGAGGGCTGTATAGCGGGAGCAGTTAACTGAAATACATTTGGATGAACATGCTGACAAGTTTTCTGTCTTCCACCACCCTTGGGAGTCCTTCCATTATATGCATACAGCTCCGTTAGTTTCCGAAGTTGGCCGAAGTTGTCGATAGTGTGGTTGTGCTAGTCAGACTGGCAGGGCAGGCATGAACTCTGCCGATAGAGCCGTGGTTTTAAAAACACTCTGCAAGAGAGCCCTTGTGACATCACTACAGTTTACCTGCAAAAACTGAGAACAGTGTCACCGTAAAGGAGACTGAAGTTAGGTTACCACCCGTGGGAATGTTTCTTCTTACTATTATTAAAATAGCAGGTGTAATCTTCACACCTTTGCAGACCCAGGGTGAGGAGCAGCCCCATGCTCACCTTACATTCCTGGAGAACTCCCAGAGCTCTTTCTGTTCCATAGCTGTTCTCCATCCCACCTTACCACTCGATCTCAGTGTCTCAGGCCTTTTTTTGTCCCAGCTGTTGTTTATTTGAAGCAAAATCAGGCATGAAATACTTCGGTTTTTTCTAACAAAATAATAGGGATATTTTCTGTATGTTGTTTTTGTATAAGAACATGTCTCCCAGATCATAATTTTTAGTGCTCCAACATTGTGAAAGGCAGATGCATTGAAACATTACTGTGTTTTAAATCTTTAATTCATATGATAGTTTCCACTGAGAACTGGAGAGTCTTTCTGTCTGTCATCAGTTAATATCAGGTCAGTCTCGGCAGAGGGACCCATACCACACACTGTCTCTTTAGAAAAAACAGTATTTGTCATACTTAGATCTCAGGCGAGAGTATTGCCGACTGGTAGCTAGAGGCCTTTTCGGCTTACCTCCAGTATTTTGGGTGGACTCCTCCTTGTTTCTAAATAATGTGGACAGTGCTCTGTTGCTCAGAGTATGGAAGGAGCAAACAGTAAGAAGCAAATGCCCAGCATTTCTCCTTGCAGTTCACAGCTAGTTCTGTACTTAAGCATCCAGTCCTCTCTGTTTACTGCAGCTTCTTCACTTTCCTATTTGTTCTCCTCCAGATACACCTACTTGCAAGTAGCCAGTGCTTGAGGACGTTCCTTGGCACGCATGAGTTAAGTTTTGCTCAGCCAAGGGCCACAGCTTCTGCTGTCTCCAATTATTTTATTCCCTACAGGAGCTCCCTTGCTTATTCCATTTATCCTGCATGGTCCCTAGAAAGCCCAGAAGCTTTCACGTGACTTATGATGGCCTATTCATCAAATGCACTTGACAACAGCCGTTAACACTTTCCATCACATCAGTATTTGTGCTTTGCTACAGAGAGAAAACTTGTAGAGCAGAGGGCATAAATTGCTATCTGAAGGTCTTTTAGACAATGACATAGTTCAGATGAGCACCTAAGCCTTTTCCTATGTCATATCTTTGCGTCATGCTGCTTCTCAAGCACCTGTAATTTTCGTTATTTGTTGAGGGTGGGCATGTTGTGTTGACAGGTGCATCCTCAGCGATGCCCACATGGGTCAGGCATTACATGTAGATCAGGCTGTCCTTTCTGTTTTCACACACTATTTCCAGCCAGTCTCCTTCAGTTCTGTGCGTTATGTGTCAAAAATCCCTCCAAGAATTAAACGAAAACAAATTCAGCTGCACACAGCTTTCTTAAAGCTCCTCTCACCTTTGCATTGAGCACCTCACCTGTTAATTTATAAAAGTTCACTGTAGCCTGGAGCTCCCATATGCCTTGAGTCAAGAAGGACTGGCCAAACTGGCTACCCTCACAGTTACGTGGTCTTCTCTGCACTTCAAACAGAAAATGTTTGCGTAACAAGCTACGGGGAAGGGGGGGGGCATAAGCTTTAGGCAAAAGTGGAGCACTGTTAGCTTCCATCATTTATACGCATGTATCAGCTGTGTTGTCTGTGGAACAAATCTGTCTTTACAGTTCATCAGGTAACTAAATTATTAAAATAAGTAGCTGAAGTTGAAGTTTCCACAGAACCTTATATTAGAAATTGGGAAATGGGTCTGTGGGTTTTTTGAAACAACAGCAGTGGCATAACTTGTAAATCATTTTGATACTGCTCAGGGTAAAGGTAGTGTATAAATATAAGTCTACCTCTTGCACAGATGACCTGAGATATGCAGACAGATCTGGCAGACAGGATGTGAGCTGCTGACTTGATATGATATAAAACTTGATCCTGGGAAATGCCTTGGGTGCAGGAATGAGGAAGTTAGTGCTACTATTTTTAAATGTTGTGGTGAGCCAGAAGTGTGGGCAATAGTGCATTTTGAAGATGTGAAATAACTAATGTCTATTTTTTCTCCTTCTTCCCTCTCATCACTTTTTTTGTCTGCAGTGTAGAGTTTCAAACCTTTGTCTAACAATATAGATTTTTATTGTCTGTACCTTTTTATGTCAGTCATCAAGCAAAACATACTCCTCCTTTCCCTGACGTACCTTGCCCTGCCTCTTTCTAAATGATGTGCGGAGATGGCCTTCAATGTTTGTTTTTGTCAACAGTGATTTGAGCACAGGTACAGGCTTATTCGACACCCCTGTGTACTGACTTGTCTTTTCTTGCTACAGAATCAGCACAAGATTGAGCAGATATTTGGGGTGATGTCGGCTTTAGTCATGCAGGAACTGCCCACCTAGGAATCAGAGATCAGCCAGTTATTTTGCAACTACCAAGTTGTCATCAGCTGTTGTTACCATTTGTGGTCACTACCAGTACAGTTTCTGAGCTGATGGACTGACGACAGCAAACCCAGAGTGTTTCAGACATCTAACGCACATGATGGTCTCCTGCCTTCAATTTTCCTATGCCTATGGGAACATTTCTTGTACTTTTTCAACAGAGCCAGACCCCCGCACTTATGCAATATTGCAGCTGCCTTTTGGATCCATAACTTGATGCATGAGACCCTAGTGTGTTGCTTTGCAGTCAAAGGTTATGCTGCTTAATGGGACCCCAAATTCTGAGAGGATCCGCTAGCTGGCACATTTCCACCTGCAGTCTGGCACTGCAAATGGCAGGCTTATTCCACGTGGTACTATTTCAACCACGGAAGACAAAACTTAAGAGGTGTGCAAACCCCTGTATGCTGTTACCAGTCCATCATAGATTGCTTGTAAAATTATGGCATAATGAAGTAGTATATTGTCTGTGTATGAGAGATGTATGTAACTGCTTTTTGCAAGAGACCTTGTCCAATGGATGCTAGTATCGGCTCCACCGAGATGGAGTGGCATTGTCTTTGCATTTGTAGGATTGCCTGCAGATTTATTCTGCTTGCCAAACATCATTAACCTCCTGAAACATCCTGGGCTAGCAGGAGCATTCCCCCTTCCTTATTTGCTCTCAAGAGTATTTCTTCACGAGCGACGTGACCTTGTCTCAGTGGCGGTTCCACTATTGAAGGATATGCTGTATGTACTGCTGATTAAAATCAGAGCGCGAAGCAGACGTCTGTGGAAAGAAGGAAAGTCCAAAGTACATTCAGAGGCAAATTGACTTCATTTATCTTCGCCAGTATACCTTGAAAGCAACTGCTTCTGAAAAAATGCCATATGTGCATCTTGCGTTGTTCTCGTTTGCTCCTTATTCTCCTTTTTGGATGAAAGATAAAGCAGGAAGATTCATTCTTCTGCAGAGAACCTATCATTCTCTCACCGATCCCTCTGCTGAAAGGTTCGGCTTTGTGTTTCCCAGCTCTGCTCTGTCCCCTCACACACAGGCTTTGTCTAGCGTAGCCAAACTGGGAGCACACGTACTCCGATGGCAGCAATAATGACTAAGGCGAGGGTGTTGTCATAGTCTTGGTAACCTCTGGCCTGAGCACACCTTGCTGAGAGCAAGGTCAGGTAACACAGTGGTAAAAATGTCAGTCGTATCTATGCTGTGTCTTCAAGGATGGAAACGAAGTTGCTTTCTAATGAGTCACGTAGGTGTGCGCTTAGTTGCTAGTATGTTTACTTTATGAGTATATTATATTTGTTTAATAGAAATGTGTTCTAAGGAACGCCAAACAGGTTTTAATGCTTCCTCCACCAGTTACCTGAGATCTGTTCACAACTTGGCTTAAACTATTCTTAATTATAAAACAAATAGTATTATGTCACATATATATTGTGAATTCTTTGCCTAAATCTTGCAAAAATCTTGAAGAGTTCTTCTAACTGTATCAGTCTTAATGTACCACCTTCTGGCCAGCTAATGGAAGCACATGAACTGATCTTCAGGAATAACGCGTGCTTTCTAGGTCTGTGACTCTCAAATGGGTTTAAATCAAAAAGCCTTCTTTTCTGTAATGGTTTTGAGACCAATTCACTACCATTGTTTAACACATAAGAGAAGAAATCCACTTTTTGTAAGTATGTTATAAGAACAAAGGGTATTTACTTCAAATTCTTTACTGGGTCGGGGGGGACCAAACCAAAACAACCCACTAAAGAAGGCAAGCTGTGTTTAAGTGACAAACAATGCTTTTTCTTATAGTACCTGATGTCTTCTGGCTAGGGGAGTTTTATTCCCTGTTAAAGTTCATGATTGCCTCTGACGTATTGCCATGTAATTCCTAACTGACATGAGGATCTAACAGTTTCTTCAAGATACTAACAGCCTTCTCCATGACTTGGTGTGAACTCTGTCTAATTTGGAATCTACTGTTCAAATGATAAATCGTTATTAATTGGAGACCCAGGCATACAGCCACTTCTCTTTCAAAGCTATATATCTATCTTTGCTGCCACGTTTTGGTGATTTCTGGATAAGTTGTGCATTTGTTCTTGGCTGTAATTCTGTCTCAGAATATTAGTACACTAACTTCGGTTTACAGACAAAAACCTAAGCAGTATATTTGGAAAACACATTTTCTGAATATGGATATCTGCTGTAGGAATCTAGTTTCCCAGCTTTGTGCATGAGGTGTGTTACAGGTGCTTGGTTCTGTTTTAAGACGCCAGATCCATTCTGATTGCCCACCCTACTGCACAGTACAGACAGCAGAACGTGTAAGAAACTTCTACAAAACTATAGTTACAGTTGAGAGCAGATGGCATAGCTGAGATCTGTACAAGGAAAAGGGGAATTAACTGTACATAGATTATCAGTTGCTGAAATGTTTTTTTCTTCCCAGAGTTTTAACTACTCACTAAACATAACACAATAAAAATATTGAGTGTTTTTAAATTAAATCATGCAGGAAAATTGCAAACTAATTTGTTATCTTAAACATTTTCTTTACTGAAGGAATAATGACAGGGCTCTGATTGAATTTCAGTCTTCGTTTAGTTTCAGCAGCATCGGTGAAGGAGGCACAAGACAAATAATTCCACGCAGTGAGGCACAGTAAGCATGAATCCCTGAAATGCAGTATTCCTGCCTTCCCATAAACACATATGTTTGTGTAGATATAGAATAATAAGAAAGTGTCAAAACATCAACAAAGTCCACAAAAACTTCTAGGGTCCTTTAAAATAGTACGTGGAGGACAGTCCTTTTCAACAGTTTTCTTGCAGTATGAGGGTTGCTGCAATCTAGCTGTGACAGAAGTGTCATAATCGGCTTGTATTTCGTCTTCAGTATAGTATCTGCATGATGGCGTACATTTAAAATGAAATATAGCAGTTATAAAGATCAGAGACTCATGAGGATAAATTAATTGAATGAAGAAAAAATTCATTGTCTTTTAAATATACATGGACGCTCTATGATAAAACTTCTTTGTCACTTCAGACGATTTGACTTCTTTTGACAATTAAACTTCTTTTGGGACTCGTGATAAATTTGCAACAGTTAACCAAGCAACAGTCATCGTATTTAAGTCATCATTAACCCACTGCTGGGAACAGACTATGTAGTGTGGCAGATTTGAGGTAAAACTGCACGAGGTTTAATCAGGCCACTGATTTACATGGCCTAAATTTAGACACTCAAGTTCAAAGAGATGTAATGATAGAATATGACAGAGTATGATGAACTAAGAAGTTATCTAAGGACAAATCCATTCAACGTGATCTGAGAAGCCTGTCACGTGGGAGAAGAAAGAATAAGAAAGGGAACTGTAGAGATCAGGTCTGTGACTTCAGTCTTTTGTCTTGCTCCTTCTCCTGATGGCTACTTAGTCTGTGATGATTTTGAAAAGTCTCTTAGCTGTACCATAAAGTACGAGGTTAAAAACATAACTTTTCTATCAGCAGTTCAGCACAGTGGAGAACTTGATTGCTGTTAAATTTTTCTATGTAGTGCGTTCAGCAGCAGGAGCAGAGGGCAAGGACTGTGCGAGCAGTCGTGTCTTCCACACATCAGATCTTGCAGAGACACTCAATACCTGCAGGAGTGCTTACACGTCTATGTTCCAGCCTGTCGGGTGTTGCTGGTCAAGGGGTTTGGGGCTTTCCAGCCCCTTTCTGTAATCGTCTTGCAAGGAGGGCAGGGTAATTGCCTTGTCTTCTGTCTCCATAGTCTATTCTGAAGCTTATGGGAAGAAAGTATCCGATAGTTTGGGAGAGGACATTTCTAGGTATTCCCTTAATGTTACTATATGCTGATTGATGGCATAGGTACCCAGGAAGCATGTGGAGGTAGTAACTGTTATACTCAGAGGGTGCACCCTCAGCAAGTTTGCCGATGACACCAAGCTGTGTGGTGTGGTTGACATGCTGGAGGGGAAGGGAAGTCATCCAGAGGGACCTTGACAGGTTTGAGAGGTGGGCCCGTGCAAACTGCATGAAGTTCAACAAGGCCACGTGCAAGGTCCTAGATGTGTGTCGGCGCAGTCCCAAGCACAACTACAGGCTGGGCAGAGAATGGATTGAGAGCAGCCCTGAGGAGAAGGACTTGGGGGTGATGGTTGATTGAAAGCTCAACGTGAGCTGGCAGTGTGTGCTGGCAGCCCAGAAAGCCAACCGTGTCCTGGGCTGCATCAGAAATAGNTGTTCAGCCGGGAGAAGAGAAGGCTCCAGGGACACCTAATTGCTGCCTACCGATACTTAAAGGGGGCCTACAGAAAAGCTGGAGAGGGGCTGTTTACAAGCGCATGTAGTGACAGGACAAGGGGGAATGGGTTTAAACTAGAAGAGGGGACATTTAGATGAGATATTAGAAAGAAATTATTCACTGTGAGAGTGGTGAGGCACTGGAACAGGTTGCCCAGAGAAGCTGTGGATGCCCCCTCCCTGGCAGTGTTCAAGGCCAGGCTGGATGGGGCTTTGGGCAACCTGGTCTAGTGTAGGGTGTCCCATTCCATGGCAGGGGGGTTGGAACTAGATGATCCTGTGATCCCTTCCAACCCAAACCATTCTATGATTCTATGATTCTATATCCCCTGTGCAAAATAAGCAGGTAGTAACTTCCCATTGAGAGGAAGTCATCTGTGCTTTGAGTTGCAGATTTTTGCAGTTGCTTTCCCTGGTACTTTTCTACTGTAGCTTTATTTAGCCAGAAAAAGTTACACCGATGTCTGCAGCAGTAACAGACTTGACCTTCTGCCATCAACAGAGCTGTGATAAACAGGAAAGCTTACAAAAACAGGCCTGGTTTCATAGCTTGTACCAAACTTGAAGCTCTTTGCAAGTGCATAGATATAACAGAAATATTATTTGAATCAGTTTGTAGATTTATATCCAACTCTGTGATATTTACTCACTTACACTGTGTTCTATGAGAGTCCCAGAAATGTGTTGGATACTGTAGTACAGAGAACAATCACTGTTCCACGTTTAACACTCTTATTGTCAAAAATGACAAAAAGTGGGAAGAGAACCAGGAGCTCCGATGTAATGCAGTAGTGATAAAGCATTTTCCCAGAGCTACATAGCAGATCAGTGGCAAGGCTGGAAACAGGAATCCAGTTGTATCACTTCAGAACAATGGCTCACTGACTTTAAATATCTTTTGAATTATGCTATCTTGGGAGCATCAGAAACATGAGAGAACACAGGAAAAAAAAAGAAGTGTACAGAGACAGTTGTTGTGACTTGGATATGGAAAAGAAATGCAAGGAAATGACCCGATAGGGATGACACAGAAAGTATGTGAAAGTATAACCTTTGTCATGGAGAGATAACTGCACCACAACCTAGTCCATGATTTCTCCCAGATTCTGTCTTTCTGCGCTTTCTGCTTCTCTGTCATTGCTTATACAGAGACACTACAGATTTTGTGACTGGCATCCTCTCAACCTGTCTGATCTCTGATAAAGGCCAAGTCTGAAGTACTACCTGCATATATATCAATGTCTGGTGAACTTCATGTAGATTGTTTTCCCAGCAAGAGTCCTAGACTGGATCGCGCTATGCCCACAGAAAAGGAAGCAATGCTTACTTTGCCTGCGGGACTGGTGTTGGCTACATCAAGGAAGCGAGTGCCCCGTTGGAAAGTGTGGCCGTATTAAGGGTATGCCTGTACTACAGACTAAAGCGTAAAGCAGAGCTATCTGAAGGAAACATAAATTAGTATATTCAGGTAACAGAAACAGTCACGCCATGAAGCTCTGAGCCAATTTCTCTCAAGAGGCAAAATAGGCAAATACTCAGAAATTTGAAAATCTAGGCTTTTTGCTCAGGTCCATTTCTGTCCAGCCGTTTTCTGCCTTTATTTTTGAAAGGTGTGTAACACTTTCAGATCTTCTTCCTGCTTCTGTGGCACAGTTTTGGTCATAAACAGTTTGCAGTATAATGTCCTTTAGCAGCCGGATGGCTGCCTTTGCCGCAGGCATAAATAACATGAAACTACCTGGTGGTTTTGGCCAAAATAGTTGAAATACAAAAATGAAAAGATGATACAATAAAGAGAACCAAAGCCTTGTTTCCTTGTAGTGAGTCACAAGAGGCCGATCACAGTGAGATGCTCTACATCTGTTGTACCAAAGCTGTTTTCCAGTTTATCATACTGAAATGACTAACCATTTTGTCACTGAACATTTCAAAGCCAACAAAACATTAAGAGCCCTGCGGATGAAAAAAACCTTTCCAGTGCAGATTGGCGTTTTATTGTTCACTGGGGACTTGAGCTTCCAAATTATTTAATGGCTTGGTAATGATGTTCAGGCATGTATGTAGGAAGGTACAGCCAGTGCTGGGTGCAGCCACCGCTAGTGTGGGAGAATGAATGCAGAGAGACAGTTGTCCCAGAGCTCACATGTTGCTGGTATCACTGGGAAAGAAGACAGAGGTACTGCGCCCTTCACCTCCTTGGTAAACCTGCTCCTCTGTTTTGTAGCTGGCTGGGGCAACCTCTCAGGTTGGAGTCTGGCAAAGTCAGATGATTAAAAGATATTTTAATTTTGCAAAGTAGACACCTATCAAAGTCGTTTGCTTAGGAAAGAAAAGTCAGTCAGTCAAGAAGGAAAAAGCAAGTGCTTTGCTTTGATCACCTCTTCCTTTTTTTATACAGCTATAGTCTCTCTCAGTTAGGAGTAACTCTGGGTTGAAGACTGTCCACCACTCATCTGCCCCTCTCAAACTTACCAGAAATGCTAATACTTGATTTGTGGAATCACACGTGGTTTCTGCAATTCAAAAGCTAAGGTATAGGAAAGGGGAAAGTGATAGCTGCAGGCAGGGAAGAGGTGATCCGCTCTGGAGAAACCCTGATCTTATAAACACAGGACTTTTAGGAGTCCTAAAGGAAATGGGGAATGTCTTCCCAGAAACACCGTAAGGACAGAGACTCTTACCATGTCTTTCCATTGCCTTTGCTTCAAAGGACTACACGCCCGCTGACCAAAGTACTGGAAAGGGATGAGACAACATAGAAGGTATTGGTGTGGACCTGAGGATCAGAACAACGTCAGGTTATTCTTGCTGGATTTTTTTATTACTTTCACGCTTAGGGTGTGGTCGTGGATGATAATCAGCTGGCTTGTTGACTTTTTCCCCACGAATCTATTTATAATCTTACGGCAAAACTTAACAGATAAAGGACCCACCACTGTACCCAGTGGTGCAACCAGTGGCAGGGACTAGAGAGAGGCATCATGCAGAGCTGGGAGTGAAATGGCAGGGTAGAGGGGAAAATCGGAGAAATTGAGAGAGTGCCACTTATTTTCAAATACACTTTGCAATGCATGGATAGTCTGTAAAAGCTATCTTTTCTTGTTATTGTTTTGTTATTATTGTGTCTTGAAAAACAAATTGATATCATTCTGCTTCATATACAATTCTCAATTATAATAACCCTTAGAACTTGCATGATGTGGTTTGTCCTTAGATCAAAAGGTTGGGTGAACTTCCATACAGCGGGGATGAGAGGCCCAGAAAGTCAAGTTACCCAAGATATTATAAGGAGCTAATGGCAGGACTTTGGCTATCGTGAATATTCTAAATGGTAACTGGAATATAAATTCAAATTGTCTATTATGGTTGAGGCAGAATGGAAATCAAACCCATCTTTTTTGGGAACTGGTGACAATTTAAATAATGACTTAAGTAATTTGTTGTTGTTACTGTTGTTGTTAAGGTTGTAGAATATGCTCAAATCACAGGCCATACCAAAGTGCTACATTTTACACTCACTTTTCTGCTTGAACTGAAGAACAGTGACTTGTATAAAACATGGGATCTACGTATCTATCAGGAAGAAAAGGCACAAATACTAGTGCTGTATCATACGCAGAACAAACCCGTGGTGCAGCCGCAGAGTATAATTTCATGCTGGCTGCTCATTTTGAGGAGCACTCTGATTCATTAGCCCAGTGGGAAGAAAATGGGAAGAAAACCCTTTTATTTCTGAACTCGTAGAATTTATGCTTGTTTTGGAAAACACCTTATTACCACTGCAGCTATCTCCTCCAGAAAGAACTGGGACTGAAATAGCACAGGATGATGCAGGCTTCTGGGAGGTGTCTTGGCAGAGCCTGAGAGTAGGAAAATAGCAGTCAGAGGCACCATGTCCTGACCGAGGATGAGGACAGCTTCCACAGCAAAAGTCAAAAATATGTTTTTCCTTATCCTAATGTACATCCCTAGATCACAGCTTCTCTGAGAGATTTTTCAGAGACATCCAAGGACTGGCAGACTTTTTCCCCTTGGGTAAGCCAAAGGGTCTTTTTGCTGAACAGATCCTCAAAAATCCCACCAAGGCACCATTTGTGGTGCCTTCACCATATCCCCATGTGCTTTCATGATAACAGCAAATGTGCAGGCAAGTATGTGGGGACAGAGTGGAGAACTGCTCTTCCTCAAGGTTCTTCCCCTCTCCCTACTGGATTCTTCTCTAGGGCAAAGGGTACAGGGACAGAAAGGGAAAAAAAGAGAACAAAAGTGAGAGGGAACAAAACAGGCAAATGACAGAAGGTAAGTGGAGAAAGAAAAGCAGCCTGAAAGTTTAGAGAGGGAAGTTTTAAAAAATCACTACAACATGTGGGCTAATGTCCATTTTCAGGTCATTATGTTGGAATGAGAGCAGTACATCATTGCTATCATTCCTTTTGTGTTTCTTACTGCATTCCTTTTCTGTGTTCAACTATTTCTTCATTAGTTCAGCATTTTATTTAACTGTCTTTCTTGCCCAGCATACGAATAGGCCTTTCTTGAGTGAGCGTGCAAACTATTGTGCAGACTGTGGTTGTCTTTTCACAGTGGAAACTGGGTAACTTCAGAATAATTAGCTGAAATTTCCTCCCCTCCCCTCTTTTTTTTAAAGACAATTCCTCATCTCTCCAGGAAGATGAAGAGATAGATATGGAGGCTGTCAACTGGCAGCTGAACAACACCTCCATGAATGGGCATTCATCTACCCCAACCACAGTTCGCTTTCCCAGCTGGGTGACTTTTGATGACAATGAAGTCAGTTTTTCACCACAGAACCTTTCTCCCTCGAAAACAGACACCCCACCTGCAGAAACACAGACTCCAGATGTTAACTTTAACCTCACTGCATCCTTTAAGAAAAGAGAACGTCCTAAAAGCACACTGGGGGACCTCTCCAAAATTCAGAAACTAGATCTCTCCTCCTTAACCAAGTTGCCTTCTGTTGAAACACCACCATGGAGTGCTACTAATCCCTTCCTGGATGAATCTCTTCGAGACGTCCAACCCTCACCTATCAATCCATTCAGCTCATTCTTTGAGGAGCGAGACAGGCGTTCCAAAAGCTCTTCTGTCTCCAGTGCTCCAGGCAAAAGCCAAAGAGACTCTCTCATTATTCTCCATCAAGAGCCTGATACCATCAGTTTCCATGAGACGAACAAAAGTGAAACCCACACAGAAGCTGTAGAGCAGCTCAAGCAACTCCAGATTGGAGACCCAGATCGTGTGAGCAGCCCTACCTTGCCTGATGATGACCCCATGATGCCATGTGATCTGGATGCAGCCTTACTTAACCTGGCACCAGCTCAACCAAAGGATGGATGGCCAATGATGCTCAGGATCCCAGAGAAGAAAAATATTATGTCATCCAGGCACTGGGGACCAATATATGTCAAGCTGACTGACAGTGGATGTATACAGCTTTTTTATGAGAAAGGACTGGAGAAACCTTTCCGGGAATTCAAACTTGAAATCAATCATGAAATCTCGGAGCGCAAACTCCAGAACTATGATGAGAATGGAAGGATCCATAGTGTGAGGTTGGACCGCACAACCTACAAGGAGAAAAAGAAGTATCAGCCTAAGCCAGCCATTGCTCACATAGCAGAGAGAGAGCAAATTATCAAGCTTGGGACTACAGATTATGAAGACTTCCTTAGCTTCATCAATGCTGTACAAGAGACATTGATGAACTTGCCAGCCTCATCAACAGATCTGAGCACAGTGGGACTAAACTATCAAGAAGAAGAAATCACAGTTGATGTCAGGGACGAGTTTCATGGCATCTTGGCCAAAGGAGACAGTGTGATTCTCCAGCACAGTGTGCTGACCCATATCTATGTTCTCAGCTTCCTTTCTGGCCTGGCAGAATGCAGACTGGGCCTTAATGATATCCTGATCAAAGGGAATGAAATAGTTGCAAGGCAGGATATTATGCCCACTACTACCACTAAGTGGATTAAATTGTACAGCTGTCGGTTCCATTCATGTGTGGATGAGGATGTGTTTAATAACTCCCGTATTATCCTGTTCAACCCCTTGGATGCCTGCCGGTTTGAACTGATGCGATTCAGAACTGTCTTTGCTGAGAAAACTTTGCCTTTTACTCTGAGGACAGCTGCCAGCGTCAATGGTGCTGAGGTGGAGGTGCAGAGCTGGCTGATGATGTCCACTGGGTTCTCTTCCAACCGCGACCCTTTAACTCAGGTCCCTTGTGAAAACGTGATGATCCGCTACCCAGTGCCAAACGAGTGGGTGAAGAACTTCCGCAGAGAGAGTGTCCTGGGGGAGAAGTCTTTGAAAGCCAAGGTGAACAAGGGGGCCACTTTCGGATCAACCAGTCTGTCTGGTTCTGAGCCCGTAATGAGAGTGACTTTGGGAACTGCCAAATATGAGCACGCCTTTAATTCCATCGTGTGGAGGATAAACCGACTGCCTGACAAAAACTCAGGTGAGTGGTGCGTACCATCTCCACAGGAGTAAACTAAAAGGAGTTACGTATTTTGGAAGATAGGGAACAGTGGGTTTACATGGTGAGGGATAAATCAAAGGGCATCAGTTGCAGGAAGCATTCATCTGACCCTTCACTGCAGTATTTTTATGTATCCTACAAACATTGCTAATGATAAAAACAGGTTTAGGTTTTCTGGAATGCAAAAATATGCCTTCTGTCTCTGCTTTGATGAGTACGTTATGGGGCTTTGACATCAAACACCTCCGTGTGCTTGTCACTTTTACGGGAAACAGGGCTTTTTCAGGTAACTTGCAGAGGCAAGATACTGTGCTATGGGGACGAATGACAGGGCCAGATAAATTGCTGTAGTTCCAGCACACATGATTTCTTTTCCATGCATTGCCAAGCATATTGGTCCAGTGCTATGTATTTCAATATATATACCACAACTAATGCCTAGAAGGTGTCTGGAATGGGGATTGTAAGAGGACAGAAGATACTGTGCAACCATTAAGAAAAAAAGAAATTTCCGAACACCAGTTTGTGGCTGTTTCTGTAATCAGTGCAGACAGGTAAATACAGCTTAAACCTGGAGAGAGAATATGAACATAAACCCCAGAAGTTTTTCTGTTTCTAGTAACATGTTCATAATTAAACATTCAAATACTATGGGCAGGCTACTGTCCCTTTGGCCATTGCTGCCAGTCATTCCATTTCCTGCCTTTCATCCATGGTGCCAAGAAAACTGGACAACTCCGGTTTATTTTTATTCATAGTGAATTCTACTTCTTGATTTCTCTCATCTAGACTAGGTTTTTGCAAACAAGATGTACTTTTTAGTATTAATGCTGTAGTAATGCAGCTGGGTGATTGGAAGTGTTTCTGTATTCAGTGTTCCCTAGGGAAAGTTCAGTGACGTACCAGATTTGGTACTTTCGAAGGACATATGTTTTTCCTGAGTTTGAGCTATAGTGTCAGCAAAACAGCGATCTAAGTCTCTTAATTTTTTGGATCACATTTCGGCCCAAGGACACCAGCTTACACCATAAGTTACAAATTTGGAGGGATTTCAATGACAAAAGTGACAAAAAGCCTCCACGTTTTCTGTAGTGCGGGGCATAAGGAGGGAGAGCTTGGGAACTCAGGAGAAGTATCGCAATGAAAAATTAACCTCAAGCTGTTTATGAGCAGTAACATGCTTGCGAGGAAAATCTCACTATGCCATCTGCATGAGCTCTGGGAATGAGATGCTGTGAAACTAGGCCTTCTGTGGCATCTTCTCTCTGAAGTTCTCAGTATACCGTGTAGACATTACAGCTGGGAAAACAAAAGCCCCCAGACTTTAACACAATCATAGACCATGTCAGTAGCAAACCAGGAGAAAAGGCAGACCTCCTGGCTCGGTTGCCTCCTGCAAGGTGATGCTCTCTTACCCATTGCTACTTAAAGCAAGATGTTGATCTATGTCTCTGGTTTCCTTGACCTCGTCTCTCACAGTGTGAGGCTTTATTATTATTAATTATTTTTCTCCCTGTGTCAGGGAGAAATGCATCACAGACTTGGAACTGCTGTTGGAGCCCCGCCACAAAGCATCTATCCATCAGTGTCACCATGCAGAATGCAGTTAGTATTTGTTTACATCCTGAGAGGAAGAGAGTGTCCTCACCCCTCCGGTCAGGTCAGATGTAATTTCAGGGAAAGGAAGGGCTGTGCAAGCCCTTGGCCAGGACGTATGAGGTATGTGAGAGGGAGGGAATCCCAAAGTGATGACAGGGCAGGCCAAGTGTAGTTTAAATCTGGCCTTGCCTCTCAAGGACTATTTACATTTCTTGATGGTACTCGTCCCATGGTTTTCCTGACTCCAAGTATATGGCAAACAAAGAGGGATATAAATGGTACTCAAAAGCATTGATTCCTGCTCCTTCTTAGATTTGCCTGATGGACCACATACACTTCTGACTACGTTATACTGATGTGTGGTCTGCTCCCAACCTTGTGCATCCTTGTCTGTATCCAGCCCTACCCACAAGATGTATAGTAATTCACCTCCACCATTTGCAGAAGTCCCTATAAATGATGCAGTTCTCAAGCATTAAGTATAAAAATGTTCCCTTGACTCATATTTCGTGTTCTCTTACTGTGGCACCTGCAACTCGTCCCTGAGAGTGCTCTGGGTCCTCTGTAAAAGTCTGGTCTGCTACTGAACTGCTCTGGTACCTGGAACCCCAGAGCAGGAGAAAGGTAGAGGCGTCGCACGGCAGCTGGGGGGAAGTGCTGCAGATGGCCACAGTCCAGCTCCACCTTGCTTCCAGAGGCCACGCAACCCATCCACACGACCTGGGGTATGCATTACATGACTCCCTCCAGCACACACACCCATCTGCCAGACCCGTGTACCTAACAAAGGAGCACATATGTATGCACACACTATGGGACCCTTCATTCATCCACGTTGTATGCTCTGACACATCTGTCCCTTGCAAATGTGATCCCAGGAACTCCAGAGGTCTCCAGGTAGCCACTTGGACCTCTTGTGCTTCACTCCATTCCCTGAATGCAGACTGGTGCAGGGTCTATGTAGATGTGAGGCATATGACACCATCAGCCCTACCTGTGGTCTCCCCTGATGGCCAGTACCACAGCAGGGGCAGAGAGCTGGTCCTTCCTGAAGTTCACTGCTTGCATTCAGGCTGTAGTATTCCAGCACACAATTTATTAAGAATTATTTCAGCAGCTTCACTATCTTCTCCAAATATTTTCTCTCTGTGCTTTTGCACTCTTACTGTAGGAACTTCTTATCAGCAGTGTCTGTATTATTTAGTAGCCAAAGTGTGTGCCTATGACTGGATGTTGAAAAGCGTATGTCAAATGAAGGACTGTGTGTACTCTATGATTTGATGTAACAAAAAACTATGGACTGGATTCTACCGAGCACGTTGCTGAAATCCTTTCAAAAATAGCTTGTTAAACTTTGTTGCCCTTCTCATATTCACAATTAATATGATGAAAGCAGTTGATAAGAAAACCTATTCACAGGCTCTGCAGAGCTTCAGTTGCAGCTGGCTGGACTTCACATTTGTTTGCTGGGTTTTTTTAAGCCACCAGCAGAATATTAGGAAAACATCCACCTGGTCTGCAATTGTGGGAAAATGCTCTTCCAGCAAAGCAGGGATGTAGTAACCTCTATGCAGAGCCTTGGATCTGGATATTTGAACTTTGCTCTAGTTTGGCTGTGGATCCCAGGCATGTTGCCTGATATACTTTCTGAAGTAAATTAAATCCTTTAATCCAAACATATTGGGACATCAGAGTAATTTGGAACAGATTCCCGCCACTCACAGTAACCCACGCGCATATGTACGAATTATAGTATCAGATCCTTGGTTTTGAGAATGAAACGTTAGTAGCAAGCAATGTAAAACAAAGGCAGTCTGTTGATTTTCTCCTGATTTTACTAAAAAGTATACCTGTCCATTAGAGAAAGATCTCTGAGTGAACCTGTTGAACAAACAAGGTCTATAGAAGTTGTGCCTTGTGTGCCTCACACTGGGGACACTGGTAAACACTGGTGTGATTGGTATTTTTGCTATACCTTTGGTGCAAGAGGTGCCTTCTTAATCAGTTAATCTGCTTGCCATGCTGAGCTGGTTTACATTAATAACTTCCATATTTTTCTGAGTGCTGTGCGTGCTATTTTCTGTTAGGGAGGACTCCTAGTAGAAGAAATCAGATTCCATGGCTTTTTTTTTTTCTTTTTTTAGCTCTTGATCCCTCTGCTCCCTTTTTTGTTTTGCTTTTTTTATTTTTTTGACCCTGTGAACATCCACCAACATTCAGGTGTGTTAAAGAGTGGTTGCTGGTTCCATGTGTCCAGTTGGAATTAGGAAGAGTGTAAAAGCTCAGATCTCCAAAGCAGCTGTCATGCTCAAGCCCAGTTAACACTTCCCAGTGTTACCTTCGCACACATCCATCCCAGAAGCAGCTGAGCACATGGCAGCTCAGGAGTGTGGTGGCACAAGCTGAACATTTTGTAGCTGTGGATGTGGCTTGCGTGAGAGCACAGAGCCACCTCCTGTGGGCCTCCGCCGCAACCCAGGCAGTCTGAAGGAGGGAGCGACCCGCAGCAAACTAGAGGAGAGGTAAAGCATAGCAAAGCAGGTGAGCACCAAGGATTACAATGAGGAGTCTGCTGAGACTGGTACAGGGTGAGGAAAGACATACAAATGGATGGGGAACCTGAAACTGGGAGCAGGTTGCCAGTACTGAGTGCTGAACACAGAATTTTTGAGCCAGGAATGACTCATTTTTAGGCATCTTCATAATGCAGTACCAGAGAACAGCGATTCCCAGGTATGCACAGCAGCACCCGAGTGTCCTATGGCAGTGGCTGAAGCACGCTGCCACTACATGCGTGCCCGCCCCAGCCAGGCTCAAGAACTGGCCAGAAGCAAAAGCCCTGCGGTGCCGGAGGGCACAACGATCTCCCTGAGAACCCCTGGGGCTGCTGCTAGTTCTTGGAAAGTGGGGTCATCCTGAAGGTCTGCTGTGTGCCACTGCTTTTTAGCCAGAAAAACTGTGCTCCAGGTATGGAAAGCTGGTAAGCACTGTCAGAGAGAGATTCCAGCTCACTCTAGAACCAGGGTAACCAAGTCAGCACTCGGTTTGGGATAATTAATCCTGATGAATAGCAGGTGATGTATTTCAGTGCTTGCAGAACTTGAGGTTTTACATCTGCTTGATACTGCACCCAGTCGTTGATAACCTGGCTCCAGCTGTGGTGCTGCAGGTCGCTGCTGAAATGCATGGCCTCTCATTGGACCTGCTGCACAGACACAAGTTTATAAACCTTGCAGTTGTGAGGAGACTCTGGCTAGACTGTTTGGAAGTATGAAGCTGACTCTAGATGAAATTTTTGCCCAGACTTACACGGACTTGAGGGGTTTTTTTCCAACTGTATTTCAGCCGTTAAGTGGGATGTTGCAATCCCTAAGCCCTCTAAAGACTGCTCAATTTCCTCTTGTTGGGACAAGTAATATCTCAAAATCCCACATCTTGCTTTGCAAGCTTGAGCTCAATAAGGCTGACTTTTGGGCTAAGCTCTGGATGAGGACCTGACTTCCTTTTCAACGCTCAGGCTTGCTAGTCCTCCACAGGTAGTGTTTTCCTCTTCTTCCCAGGGGGAGCTTCTGGGCTTTCCCCACCCAGTTGTTTTTACTCTGCCTGCCTTCCCCCTTCTTTGTCTCTGCCCTGCACGCCTTGCTGAGCTGTACAGAGAAGAACTGCCCAATGAACAAGTAGTCAGAAATCCTTTAATTCCTCTGGAAACTCCAACAGCATTGAAACAGGTGGGAAGATTCTGTCACTTGCTATGAACTAGTTCACCCAGGTAGATTCTCAGTTTCTTGCAGTTCCATGATGTTGCTTCCTCCTAGATGTTGTGTTTTCTGACCCATCCAACAGAACTTCCATGCCTGTTACCTCTCTTTTTTTCCAGCTTCTGGCCATCCTCACTGCTTCTTCTGTCACTTAGAGCTTGGCTCTGACCGGGAAGTGCCTTCCAGTTTTGTCCGCCATGTAGATGTGGAATTTGACATGCCCACCACTTCTGCATCCAAAGCCACAGTTCGGTCCATCTCTGTTGAGGACAAGACCAACGTGAGGAAGTGGGTCAACTACTCAGCACACTACAGTTACAAGGTAAAACTGAGCGTGTGGCAGTCACCATGGTTACTTTGCATACTTCACTGTCTTGAAAAGTGTGGGCAGACAAGTAAAATACCACGGGCAGATGAGGTGGGAATTTGGCACATGCCAGGCTCCGTGCAGTAGCCCCCCTGTGTGCAGCCTGTTGTTTCATGGCAAACAAGCCGTGGATTATCCCTCAGCGAAGACGGAATAAACTTGCTTGCCATTGCTTTGTGGAAGAGCATACACACAGCCAGCTACTGGGGCTTAGCTGATACGCTAAGAGTGGGAACAGGGAGTTTTGCTGCTCTTCATAGTGAATGCTACAGTGGGAGCACTACAGCAGACAAAAGGATCGCATTATTTCTCTGTTTAAGTATTTCTTCTTCCTGCCTGCCCTAAGGAGAGGAGCAGATGGGAAAATGCACTATGTATATACCTGCCAAGAGTCTCAGTGTGCCAAAATTTGCATGTTAGCTGATCACTCAGCAGAGAAATTGGCATCCTACCTGCCTTCTTTAAGAGCAAGGATGAGGGATACTGCAAAGATTCTCACGGCAAATATTTTTAATGGCAATTGTAATTACATTTCTAGTACTCTCAAATTTTCTGGAAATGGTATTTGATCTTTCTAAGTATCCCTTTTAAGAATTAAACACTGGATTATCCCTGAGTTTTCAGAGGTGTTAAAATTTAGAACACAAATGTAGATGTGCATTTTGAAAACAAATCTCTTTGCTTTATACAACAGTCTTTGCAGAGTTTAAAATTGAGGCTGGTCTTCTGCTGTCACTTAGGAAGCCACCCATCCTCTGCAGATTTGGTTCTGGGTTTGGATTCAAAATACAGATGGGGATGGTAGTGAATACAAAATTATGTGAGACCAGTTCTCTGCATGGAAATCACTTCTTTTCTGGAAATGATACCATGACACTGTTAAATCGTAAAACTGTTTGGATTAAATTGAAAACACAGTAGATAAAATCCAGCTTTCCCTCCTCAGTCTATTTCTCTTCCCAACTCTCTCTGTTTACCAGGAGTTTCTTCACCTGTGCAGGACACAAACCACCACTAAGGAGGATTTTTTGAATCTTTTGTTTTCCTTTCTCATTACAAATTTTCTCCCTCTCTTTCCTCTGCCAGGTCGAAATAGAGCAGAAAAAAAGCTTGAATGAGGATCTGAAGGGAGAAGATACTGCAAATGTCAATGAATGTGCCACACAGTGAAGGAAGATCAGTCTGCAAGTCCCAAGACAGGTGGTCAAATTAACAGTCTTGGAAGAAAGGACTTGCAGGGTTCTGGTATTTTTTCTTTTAAAAAGTATGGAGTACTACTTTTAAAATAATGCTCTGAAGAGTATTATTTTTCCTCGTGATGATCCATACTTTGAGAAGAAGCTCGTCAGTGGTTTGTTTGGGGCAGACCCATGGGCTTTTGCTGGAACAATCTAAGTACAGTTGGGGTATAGACAGAATGACTCGTATTACAGTCAAGCCTGCCTTTTCTGCCTCTTCACCATCCAGGTTCTGCACTGAAGTGTGGTCTGGCCACCATCACAGCCAAAACAGAAAGCAGCCTTTATCTCACTTACAATTTTGCCCTCCTACATTAAGCATAGTTTTTGTGTGCATCTGTTGGTTTGGTCATTGGCAGATTGACTTCCTTCTGAACTGCCAAATAAAACCCAGGGAGCATCAAGTGTAAAAATGATACAAACCCTCGTTTCTGAAGTGGTTAACAGAGTGAAAACCCTGCAGAATCAATAAACTCTGCATCTTAAACAGTAAATGGCCAAGCAGGTGAACTACAGACAGGACAGCTAATCACGTAGTGGTTCTTCTATTCACCCCTTCCAGTCTCATCCCCTGAACGACAACATGTCACTGTGCACATTTTTGTGGGGTCTGCACAAGTTACAAGAAAGCCTCTGCAGTTTCTTAAATTTTTCATTTGTTAGTCTGGGCTGCTCTGTTATCTTGACTGAATGTGGTTATGGCTGCTAGCAACAGGGAATGTGTCTTACAATAAAGGTGATACAGGAGGGACTTTGCTAAGATTAGATCATTCCTGCCTAGAAAGATATTTAAGAGAAAAGCATTGGGGTTTGGGTTTGGGGTTTTTTTATATGTTTTCTCGGATGGGTGAGGTGCGTGGTTATTGAAAATGTCAGAACACAATTACTTTAACAGACAGCGTTGTTTACCTTCCTGGGAATCCTTGGAAATATGTCCAGCGCAATATTACCTTCATGTTCTATCTTGAACCTACAATATAAGTAACTTGTATCTTTACAAAAACCCCACTAACTGGGAGCCAAAAATCTTTTTTTCAAAAATTAACAAGAAGCTGCCATCAGTGAGATTTTTTTTATCTCCACTTAGCAGAATGTAACAGCAAGTCTTAAAACTTCTTTCTAAATAAAAAAGCAGAAGGCAAAAATCACTCATTCATGTATATTTTCAGAGAAAACAGTGTTTAAAGGACCCATTTTTTTCTAGTTGTTTCTATGGCTGGTGTGATATTTTGTCTTGAGGTAATTTTAAATGTAAAAAAAAAAAGTAATTTATTAAATCATTTATCTTTTGAGAGGTTACTGCTGACTTTAAAATCACACATTTGGAAAGCCTTGGCAATGTAATTTAAAATCGTAATGAATTAAAATGAAACCTTTCTAATAATTTTTAAAATTTATTTTATTTTACATTTCATGTAACAGAAAATTAATACACTGTCAACTTACTACTTTCACCGTGACTTCTATAAGAATCACTACAATGTTAAAATCCCAAATAAAACATGAGATTAATTACATTGAGTCTAAAGCCGGTAGTGGTAGAATTTAAAATAAATTCTAGGGAACTTCTAAATGCCTTTTTATATGCACCTAAATTTCAGGCCCAGTCACACCTTGTGATAAGTATTTACACAGGTACACTGCTGTAAATATGTGAAGCCTCAGCCATTCTAGGACTTTTTAATAAGCAGGTAATACTCCGTTGCAGGTAGCCCTACTGAAGCCCAGGGAGCTCCTCGGAGCACACCAGTTAGTACTAAGCATTTGCAACATCTCTCCGTAAATGGAAGACTGCTATTAACTTTTATTAAGCATTTTGAGATCAGTGGGTTACAATTACTGATAAAGTGCACAGAGTTATTATTTATTAAATGATAACTTGTACAGGTTGTGAAATACCTGAGAGCACAGGGCTGAATTCGTGACAGATGCTCAGCTCTGTTCCAGGCTGGCTGTGATCAGTGGCATGGCAACTCCTTACTACAAAATTCATTCTTCTTTTCAAAGGCATTCAGAGAACTTCTGGGTGTTTTTCCTGTTTTTCACTGCAGCTCCTAGTGTACAGTTTCTGAAAAGGACCAGCAAGAAATCCAACAAAACCAAGCTGAAGGACTGCTGAGATGTTGCTGAGGCAGCGTGAAAATGTTTTGTGAATGAAACAGATTTCCTACTCTGATCTGCAGGCTCAGGCTCTGAATTTTTGCCTATTGCCTCCCAGTCCTTGAAAACACAGATAAGCGATAGCAAATAAACAAAATGATGTTGTACTTATTAAAGAAGGGAGAAAATCAAAGGAATATTATTTTCAATCTCTGTTGACTTCCAAAACTATTCAGTTTCTCTCATACTCCAGCTACACAACATGTTGTGCCCCAAAAACTGAAAGATTAACATGTTAGAGGTTTCTGGATTTACTTAATTTCTCTACTTCTTCATCACTGATTTTTTTTTTAATTCAAAGTTAATGAATGAAAGAAAGAGTATGGGCCTGACTCTGATCTCTCTTACACAGTTGTATGACAGAAGTATCTCTTCCAGTCCTTGTGGACTTATGCAGTCAAAACTGGAAAAGGGTTCTGGATTATAAAAAAGCTATTTTAATCCATTCTGATCTCTGGGGAATATTTTCTGGGGTACCTGCCACTGAATTTTCAAGAGTTTAGGATGAATCCTTTGGCCAGAGTTTCAAAAGATCTTATTTTCTATTGAAGCACTAAAGTAGTCTGATTTTTCAAAAGAGCACTGACAACCAAAATCTTTAGAAACTAATGTTGTGTTGGCATCACCAGGTGTCACTCCTAAATTCTTTTTTCAATCCAGCACTGTTATGAGCGCTGAGCATTTGGACACCAGGATCCGAAGTGCCCTTTTTGTGGCTTCCACTGTTGTCGCTTGATTAAACAGTGCCACTTTTTCAGTGTTAAGACACTGCCACTGTATGAACTTCATGTACGTGAACCGTATATTATTGATCCATGAGGGGCAGTAGTAATTTGGACAGAC
Source organism: Psophia crepitans (assembly GCA_013399095.1). NCBI lineage: Eukaryota > Metazoa > Chordata > Aves > Gruiformes > Psophiidae > Psophia > Psophia crepitans. Next base: position 149,525 of record VWZZ01003707.1, on the reverse strand, counting down.
TGTTGATGGGGGAAGGGGGAAGAGAGCTGAGAGTTTTATCAGTTTTAGAGTAGCAGAGATGATTTAGATAGAAGCTATGCCTGTAGTGGGGATGATTGTTTGGTAGCGGTTTTTTATCTTGGGGGAAAAATCTCTGAATAGTTTCAGTTTAATACTCCTTTTGAGAAAGATATGATCACTGTCCTTTGGTTTATTTGAAAGCTTTGTAGTACTCAAACACTCCGTGCAGTAAATGTGCCTTCAACGTAAGCATACTTGTACTCCCTGAAGCTATTCCCACTTTCAACCTTCTTTCTATTTCTCATTATGGTTTTGTTTCATTTTTGTACTGTGGTAAAACTTGAGGGGAATTTTGCCTAGAAAAATAAACAGTCTTTGATCACAAGGGGTAAAGATGAACATCATCTCTGGTCAGCCGAGTTTATTTCAGTGAATGCCTCTTACATTTATTAACTATGGACAGTCTGTTAGCAGAGGAAAATGGGCAAATTCAGCTGAGAAATACTGTAACTGACTGATGTTATTTTTGTACTTTATTTTATGGTCTATCTCGACTTCAGTAAGGCATTTGGCACCGTCTCCCACAGCATCCTTGCAGCTAAACTGAGGAGGTGTGGCCTGGATGATCGGGTAGTGAGGTGGATCATGCACTGGTTGGAAGGTAGAAGTCAGAGGGTTGTGGTCAATGGGGCCGAATCTAGTTGGAGGCCTGTGACCAGTGGAGTCCCTCAGGGGTCGGTGCTAGGACCGGTGCTGTTCAATATTTTCATCAACGACCTGGATGAGGGAACGGAGTGTACCCTCAGCAAGCTTGCCGATGACACTAGACTGGGAGGAGTGGCTGACATGCCAGAGAGTTGTGCTGCCATTCAGTGAGACCCAGACAGGCTGGAGAGCTGGCCCAGGAAGAACTTAATGAAATTCAACAAGGGCAAATGTANTCTGGGCCCCTCAGCTCAAGAAGGACAGGGAACTGCTAGAGAGAGTCCAGCGCAGAGCCACGAAGATGACCAAGGGAGTGGAACATCTCCCTTATGAGGAAAGGCTGAGGGAGCTGGGTCTCTTTAGCTTGGAGAAGAGGAGGCTGAGGGGTGACCTCATCAATGTTTATAAATACGTAAAGGGTGAGTGTCAGGAAGATGGAGCCAGGCTCTTCTCAGTGTCATTAAGCAATAGGACAAGGGGCAACGGGTGCAAATTGGAGCATAGGAGGTTCCGGGTTAACATAAGTAAAAACTTTTTCACTGTGAGGGTGACAGAGCACTGGAACAGGCTGCCCAGAGAGGTTGTGGAGTCTTCTTCTATGGAGACATTCAAAACCCGACTGGACACGTTCCTGAGTGATGTGCTCTAGGTGGCCCTGCCTTGGCAGGGAGTTTGGACTAGATGATCTTTCAAGGTCCCTTCCAACCTCTAATATTCTGTAATTCTGTGATTTAAACATTGCAGAAATAACTTACCTTTTTTGGTGGGTTGTTGGCTGACATATTTACTTAACAGGACATCCAAGACCTGGTGGTCTACCTGTCCACATGACTTAGTAGCTGCTAAAACTCCCTCTTGATCAGTCAGCTCCCAAGATAGAGAGCAATTGAATGCAAAACAGCATGAAAGCAAGAGGAAAAGGTGAACAAAGTTCAGCCTGGAGGTACTTACTCAGCTGCTTGCATGAAACTCTCAGTAATTTCCTTGGCCCTTGAATGCACAAAGTAATCAAGCCCTTGATAGGTCATCTGTCTTCCAGAAGGTGAAAAACTCCTTTCAGTGACTCTTGGCAGCTCGTGGTTTTAGCTGTATTCATCTCCAGAACTGGTCAGTGCAAGAATCTGCAGCACACAGAGATCACTTATGGATGAAGTACTTACCCTCTTCTGACACTAAAGTTAAATCTACATCATGTCTGGGATACAAGATTTTGTCTGGTAACAAGCATAGCTGTTCCTGGCCTTCCTGTTTCAGTCAGCCACCCACCCATCCACCCACCCATCCATCCATCCGTCCTACCCTCCCTCCCTTTCTGCCTTTATACTTGCAATTCATTCTTTGCACTATTGACATTCATTGGTTTGATGATTATTTTGTAACATGTTCCTACCTTTTTGTTTTGTAAAATAAGAAAGTCTATACACTGGCTAACTTTGTAGAAGTGGTTTACTTTTTTTTCTTTTTATTTTATCATTTGAAATGGGATGTCATGTTTTGTTTGAACTATGGGAAAACTTAAATAAATGTTAAGATGAAACAGCATATCCACATTTTCACTGTGAAATCAAAGTTCTGTGTGGTGTATATTCTGATAAGTCAGAAGTCTTTAATTCAGAAAAGGAAAAGGAAGTATTTTGGATGGTGTAAAGAAGGACAGAAATTAGAAGTAATGGGACTATACACACAAAAGAGACTATTTCATTTGTTCATCCAGACTGAATGACAGACTGCAAAGGAAGTGCAGGAGGCCTAGAGCTTCAGCCACATACCAGATGTGGGGAGCAGAGCTGACATAATATAGAAGAGAGATCGAACATTTGAATGAAGTCATCCCAAAACACTGTAATTGGGAATTGAAGCTTCTGCTCAGTGGGTGTCTTCTACTTCTGCTCACTGACCGCTAAAGCCAGGAGTACGTGCGAGGGCAGTGTTTTCCTGTGATCAGAACATCTGTTTGCAAAGCAAGTGTAAGGGTGAGGTCTAAACTATTTACAGGATCCTCTGCTACAATTCTCTGTGTTCTGTCAAGCTTGAGTAAGCCATGTATCATTTCATACATCTTTCCACTTGTCTCCTGGTCACTGACACCAGCTGCAGTGTGCTGGTTTTCTCAGAAGCACTCCCTGAGTCAGACTGACGGGCTGGGCAGTGTCATGGACCAAAGAAAATCAGATACCCTGAGCCCTGAGCTCAGCACATTCTCCGTACTATGCCTCAGTACAACTGACAGTAAGTCAGTCATTTTATGGCATAGGAGAACGGAGGTACACAGGGAACAATGCCCCTTGTTCATTATTCCAGAGTAAATCAGGTCAGCCAGAAGAACGAAGGAAAGTTAAACAGATTCAGCGGCTGTTAGTAACAGCAGTTTATTTACTGTAATTCAGACATTCAGTGACATTTGGAAATACTGTCAGATTGGGAGGGTAGGATTATATTAACCGTCATAGACTGATAATATGCAAAATGGTTTTAAAAAGAGGAAGTTACAGAAAAAGTTGAGCTCAAAAAAGAGCTCAAAGTTCCTTGGCAATAGTGCAGTCCTTTGAGACCAGCCAAAATAACACCCCACAAGAGATGGAGAAGTCAGTGCCAGTGCAACATGTACCCAAACAAAAGACGTCATTATAGTGAGATAGCACAATTTGGAGAGGAAAAAACCACCATGGTTTTCTTTGAGTGCTCTTATTTGACACGATTGCCCTTACCATCTAGTCCAGATATGCTGCAAATGTACGAGTAGGACAAGAGCTGCTGAAGGTCAGCTGAGGTAAAGCAAAAGACAGAAGCAGCCCGTTGTTTCGGCTGAGGTGCAGGTCTGTGGCACAGCAGATGTGTCTGAAACCTGAAGCGCACCAGTTCCCGAAAAAACTCCTGTCCTTTTGGTCGCAGTATTAGAAGCCTAACAGCAACTGCCATATATAAAAAAAGAAGTTGGAATAGTGTTTTAAACACCAGCTACGAGAGGCGTCTTTCTCACCCCTGAATGCTGGGACAGCAAAGCCTGCTGGAGCGGGGTGACTATCCCACTGCCCGCGGCTGCACTGGGGTGCCACAGCGCGTGGCAGACAGGTGCTGGGGTTCAGCCTGTCCTTCCCTGGGCAGGGGCCTTCTACTGCCTCCCACTGCCCCCGGGGCTGTAGGTAAACTGGGAGCAATCAATGAACTTGGCCTAAGGGCTTCTGAAGGGAGAGGACGCATACATGGTGAGTACAGCAGAAAGGGGTTTCCTCAGGTGAGAGCCTCTTTTGTAAGCGTTTCCCTTACACCGGGCGGAAGAGGAGAGCTCTGCTCCTCTGGAAGCAAAGTTCTCAGGGCACAGTCAGTTCAGCAATTGTATTAATACAGAGAATACTCACATTTAAAAGGGAATGAAGTGGGAAAAACCCTTGTCAGCTCACAGCGCGGGCAGAATGGTAGCGGAGTTGTGGCTTCTGTTCAAGAGAAACAACAGCAAAATTGCAGACAGCTTTCAGCTAGGAGATGAATAGAGCCCAACCGCTACGGAATCTTGTTTAAATTGCACGGCATCAGTCAGCAGGTGCTTTCCCCCCCCCAAGCTGTTATAGGTACCCTTTGCCCAGCAGGAAGAAATGTCCCTGGCAGTCAGAAAGTGACAGTTGGTGCAAGAGGAACAACGGGGGGAGCGCGGGTGGCGAGATAGGATACGCTGAAGTTACAGTCTCAGCGGAGAAAAATGTGTGCTAATACCTCACGAAGTCCCATGATGAGCGAGGAGCTACACACAAAAAATGTGACTTGGGGAGACCCAGCCTACAAACACTGACCCTGGGAACAAGGGAAAAAAATTAGTAAAAAGATTAATATGAACATTATGAAGGATTGGAAGGTTTGTGAACAAATAGAATCGGATTTGGACTGAACAACATTACATCATCAAAATCAGCTCTTGAATTGTAAAGGGCCAGAAAGACACACAGGATGATGGAAGTGTGAGTTGACGGTGCCATTTCTAAGTTGTGGTTTGCACTAGGGTCCTGCCTGCAGAAGTGAACTACGGATGGGAATAAGAATAAGGCCTTTAGCTGTGTGCTCGGCTCCCCAGGGCCACTGGAGCTGAGGGACTGTTGCTCTCTAGTGGTCACTGCAAGCCGCCAGGTTTTTGCCTGGACTGCTGAGCCTGTGCACCAGGCAGGCTCAAGGAACACAACTCTCACCGAGGTTTAGAACTGTGAACCCCATGCAGAATTTGGTCTGTTGTTGACACACTGAAAACCAATTAGATCTCAAAACTGGGTGTAAGAGTTGACTACCTCAATTTATTTCATGTTTAGCTGAGAAAAGGCCAACAGACAAATTTTTCAGAGGTGTTGACTGCTCTTTTCACCTGAGTAGTCCTCACCTGTCTGCGTAGTCATGCACAGAATCGGTTTAGATTTACATTCACAAAGCACTTCAGACACCTCCAACAGCAAGTGCTGTAAAAGTATAACTTTTAACTGCTGTCTGTTTAAAACCAAAAGCATACATGCATGTTGTACAGGCGTGCATGGGCCCATACAATTATGCATTGTATGATGGAAAGAACAGTAGTTTGACCTTTTTATTTTCTGGCCACTCTTTAGCAGGCAGACACCCCCCACCACCCCAAGGTATACTGGTGGGGCTAAGCCTGAGCCTGGGCAGCCAAGCCCACTGCTCCCATTGGTAAACCCCCATGCAGCTGCTGCCTCATACTGGAAGTACCAAAATTCTCAGGTATGCTCACAAACTTGCATGCAAGATGTCCGCATACACCTACTGCTCCTGTGTGTGCCTCAAACTACCACAGTCCTAAATGGACTTTTTTTCCAAGTCCAGCTTGGGTTTTCAAGCCAAGCGTTCTCCTACTTTCCGTCTCTTGATGACCGTGATCTGCTGCCATGCTCAGAATGAGCATTGTGTGCTATAAACCTGCTCGTCGGTGGTCAGAGCACTGCACGGCAGGTGAGCACACGGGGTTTGGCTCCCTTTCTCCTCCTCGTTTGAGGCTACCTAGAGCGCCAGGACAGATGTGGAGGCAGTTCAAGACTGAAAAGAGGGACTAAAGGCTTCAAGGGTTGAGGGTAGTGACTCGGTTTGTCAATCCTTGACTGCAGTTTCTGCAATGCTGTTGAGTAAAATACGGAAATAGTCCTTGGAGCAGGAACTGGACACCAGGCCTGCCCTCTCCCTCCAGACAAATACCTTTTTCTGCTGAGCTCACTGAACCCTGAAGGCCTGCTGCCCCGTGAAAGTACTTTACACGGTAAGTAGTGTCACCATTTGAGGACAGTGCCTTATCTGTTTGCTGAGGTGCTGTGGAAATAGAAGTGTTTAAATGCATCCTTGTGCTTCGTTTTCTAAGAAGTAGTTGGTTATACAAAGTCTCCTTCCTGAAACAAAATGATCCTTCTGTATTAAAGCCTGGCAAGAATACTAGCATAGGCCTTCGAAATAACTCCCTCACAGCATGGGACCACCCCTTACAGCTTCCCAGCACCCACAAAAAGCACATGAAAATCGGTTTCAATCTGTCCTGAAGTAATTTCTTACCTAATTTTTAAGAAACAGAGGTACTAGTTACTAATTATCAGCTTACGTTAGTCACTCAACATGTACTGTGCATCATGAACCTACTTTTATAGAAGTTACAGCCAACAGTCATTGCTCTCAGTGGGAGTGCGAGGGGACGATTTTAGCACAAAGAGGGAAATTTTGAAAATCTCTTTCTCCGATTTGTTTCCTGCTGGGGTTACGGTACTGGTGTAGGAGTGCTGCCTCCCTCTTGTGGCTACATCTGCTGCTTCCAGCTTGGAAAAGAAACCTTTACGGTGCAGCCACAGTCCGAGTTCATAACAGCCACCTTCCTGATACAGGCCTCCTCCTCCCGTTTGCTAGAAAAGCCCCATTATGTTGGGAATCTCCCTGTCACGGAGAAATTTCTGCCTAAGGGAGAGATTCTTTTTCACTTCCGTGTGGGAACAACGCAACCTGTCTGATAAAACCAGTGGTAATTCATGCTGGTTGCATTTTGTAATTGATTCTGAATGTTCGGATGCAAGTCAGCCAAATGTACGAGGAGTTACCTAGGTATTTCCCAGGTTATGTGATATTTTCAAGTAGTGCTGGAAAGTCTAGAAAATTAACTTTGTGGTCAACTGCTTTGATGCCACGAACCTGCAAAACCTCATGGCCTATATATTTTAGGATATCACTTTGTCCTGTCCTATCACCTGCCATTTAAAGATCACATAGTCCTTTTCAAACATTAAGAAAATAGGCTATCTGAAGAGCCAACTGAAATAAAAGACTACCTCTCAGACGATAAGAAAGTTAAATAGCATTAAATCGCTGCCTTGGAATGATAAGTCCCTGCTGAATGCAGATCTAATGTCCCTCCATTGTTTCCCTAATGCAGAAGAACATCTTCTCCCTTCAAGGTCCTCAGCAGACTTGCAGCATTTGTAGCCTATTTACCTTGAATGTCTCTGCTCCGTGCCCTTGTATTCTTCATTTCTTAGCAATTTACACTGATAAGAATACTGCCTGCCACAACATTTAGAAAGACGTGTCAATTGTGCCCTGAAAGCCACGGCTGGAAACTGGGCAGGGGGGACCTGCAAATTTGTAGCAGAGGGCTACAGTAATGGAGAGAGAATAACTCGCGCTGCTTCAAAGCTACTGCTGGCCGTCTTGCTTTGCTAGGGCTAAGAGTGACTCTGCACCACCGTTACTTCATCGCATCCCCCAGCTTCATCTTCAATTTCAGCTGGCTTTGGCAGTTGGGCAAGGGACTTGCTGGGACCACTCATACGTTTATGTAAGTGTCCGGGTGATGTGGGTAGAGATATTATCACTTTGGCTTTGAAGGTGCTCTCCTCTGTTTCACGTTAGAGGATACCCATCAGCACCTCCTTGGCAGCTGGCCACTGAAAACATCCACGGGAGCTGAGCCCAGCCCTGCACAGACTCTGCCAGGGGTCGGCTGCAGCAACAGCTAGAACTTCTCGGGAAAAATAATCCCTGGTGCCTACAGCCCGCATCCAATAAAGGCAGTGGGGGGCCCTCGCCCTGTGACCGTTAATACTGCATCTGCATCTGGCCAGAAGCATCACAGTATGCACCAGTCCTTCCAGCACAAATGCAGCTGTCTGAGAACCCCATAAACTGGAAGTGCTGTTTTCTGCTCATCATGTGCTCTGCTCACACCATAAAACAGAGTGCAAGCAAAATTGCAGGTATAGGGGGTACGATGGGATGCCTCACTAGAAATGTCGTCTTTCACCAAAAACACAGCTGTGGTGACTAATCTGCCCAGAGTTGGTCTGTGGGAGAAATGAGACGGCTGATGACAGTCGGTCATATTGCAAATCTAGGAAGATTTGTAGTGGAAGATGACGCTTAAGATGGAAAAACAATCTTTCATCCAAAGCAGTAAAGCAGGGAGTAGGAACAAGCAGCTGAGGGAAAATGTGAGCTCTGGTCTATAAGCACAGCTTCACAATTTTTTACATATCTGCAGCTGTCAAAATCTTGGTATGCCCAGGACTCCCGGGTTACACATCATTTAGCACGAAAACTAGAGCAGAGAGTAGCCCTGGAAATGGGTCACAGGTTAGAAATGGCAATAAATGCCCAGGGTCCTACAGCTCTGCTGCAGGGTGAGCTGGGCTGGCTCGTTCCTGCTGTTTTCCTTTCTCTCAAAGCCAGGGACTCCGATTGCGCAGCAGTCCTCACACTAACACAGCTCTGCCAGCTAGAAAGTTAGCGTCAGCACGGGAACTGCACGTTAACTGCTCATCAGCCATAGGGTGGCCACAACGGGAGTTCACGTTCAGTGTTCCTCCCTGGGAAGGCTGAACACAGCCAAAACTGAGCTGGAGTTGTTTCCTGCAAATTCCACCCAGTCCTGTGGAAAACAACCTTGGGACTCATCTAGGAGGAAGAAGGAAAGAAAAAAAAAAGCAAATATTTATCTTATTCATCTTGTCTGTCTGTATCCCAGGGGGGATGTATGATCACCTCTGAATAGGGTGTAAAGTGTAGGGCACACCCATGGGTTTTTCTATGAAAGCTGTAGTCTCTTTGCCCTTAAAGCAGCTCTAGATGATCCTCACCAAGTCAGAAGCCTGCATGGTTTGCAAGGTCACTCGCTTGGGTGCAGAGGAACGGACACACTAAGTGGGAGGCAGTGCGCATCCAAAGTGCAGCAACCCTGCCTTGCACAAAAGCATTTTCGGTTTGTGGATATGTGAACGTGCGGCCGTGGGACAAACCACGGAGTAAAATACACCACAGCACGTCCCTGCTTGGCAGTGGCTCCCACCCTCCCAGCGGTGTGAGGGAAGCCAAAGGGTACACAAACAGGCCACGCTCCCAAACGAATCGCGAGGTTATCATGCACACGGACCAGCGCCGTGCCGTAGGTACGCGCTGCGCGTTTGTGTGTGGGCATGTTCTAGGGTGGTTACTTTATGCTAGGTGTCCACATGCAGCCGGAGGTATGTAGGGCTTGCGAAGCCACGCTATAGATCACTCTGTGCAAATTTTCCCCTTATGAATATTTCACTCTCCGATGCCTGTATAAATCAGGGATAACTTTGCTGAAGCGAATTCAGTCTTGCTGTGGACCTTTGCACAGCATCGCCGCTAGCTGGAATATATGGCAGTAATGGGTAAAAACATTTATCAACATGCTAGGCGAAGCTTTGCTTTAGATCAGTAACGCGGGACATTGCGTGTAGGGAGACTGACTGGTATTTTAAGTGCAGGTTTGTTGTTACCTGACTTCTTTGTGGCTTGGTTTCATGGATGAGAGTCAGCAATATTTTGGCTCTTATCAGAATATCACCACAGGCGAGTAGCTGTGATTCTAACAGTCGCAGTCCGAGTGATTAATGTTAGTACTTAAAAAGCGCTTAAGCAGGGCAGTACTGACAGAACGTGGAACTGGAAGGCACTCCTTCAGCTCACGCCCTTGCAGAGAAGATCTTGCCTTCTGAATTTTAGGGGCTTTTTTTAGCTATTTAAGAATCAGTGTCTGTGTTCAAATTATGATTCATTCAGTCTGCAGAGACCCAAGCATTAGGTCAAACGTGTCTGCACATGCGACAAATGAAGGGGTGGTCTCTGTCCTAAGACCAGTGATCTTCCTACTACAAGCGTTACAGCTTGCTCGCAGCAAGCCGGGTGTGCATTTCGGTAATGGCCAATTCTTCTTCAATAAAAGGAACCCCGAAGACTTTTCTACATGACAAAGCATTTGGCAACAATGTTGTTTTGAAGCATTTCCTCCTCTGGTCACTTATTTCTACTCCTGTCAGCTCTTTCAGTTGCACTAACACGTCTTTTGTGCGGCTGCACTATGAACCAGATCAGGAAACTGATCCAGGTTAAAAATTAGCCAGCGCCAGGAAAAAAAAAAAAAAAAAGGCACAGCAAGGAACTGGCACAAGTGCAAAAGCCGAGCGTGGTGGCAGAGGGACGGAAGGAGCACGCAGCGGTGTGGGAAGGAAGTATGAATGCCTGAAATCCTCATTATCACTGAATGCTTGGGGGTCGTGGGAACAACGGGGTCAGTGTCTCCATAAAGTTTTGCCTTTATGAACTAAGCGTAGTTTTGTCAGCCAGAGATGTGAAAGAAACAGCCTGTGATCTACAAACCTACGATGGCAGAAACCGACGCTAAGGCGTAAATAAATGCAGCGTGTGGCAGCAGCCTAGAAAAGAGCTTGTTGCCTCTTCCAGCTGTACCCGACCATTCACTAGACACAGCTGTTATAAAGGCCGCACCGCAGCTGCGTGAAGTGGTTTTTTGAGGGACCGGCTGAGAGGGGGCTAAGGAAAGCAAATTACTTCAGCAGAGGAGGTGAGAGTGGTCCTAGAAAAGGAGTAGCTCTGCCAAGTCTGATGTGGAATTTGCGAGTGAGAGAGGGAGCTGTCACTCTGCTAGAGGAGAAATCACAGTGTTCAGAGGAGAGGGTCTGGTGGTTAGTGGCAGCTTGAGAAGAAAGTCTCTCGATGGGTGCAGAGGCCTCTGGGTTTTGTGGTGCTGTTCCTCAGTCTTGGAAGGCCTGACAGGTCTGTTGGAGATATATGGGGGACAGGAGGAGTTACAGGAACGAAACAACTGTAGTAGCTGGTTACCTGTCGGTGTAGTAGTCTGTGAGGATGTGATTTATGTATCTTGTTTGGAGGAGGGAAGATGGCTTTCTAATGTCAGTAGCTATGTGGCTTTCACTGTGTAACTAAGTGCATAGTTTTATTGTCCTGTCTAAACATACCCTGATAAGAAAGGTGTATATGTAAGTTGTTTTCAAACAACTATATGTATTCTAACACTAAACAGTCTTAGTCTGTCTTCAAAGAAAAATTCTCTGTGCTTCCTACTTTGCTTGAGTAAGCACTTGGCAAGAGCAGAGTGAGCCCGAGACTCTACAAGTATAATTATTAAATAAAAGCTTAATGTGTAGCAAGCTCCTCTGAAGGCCTTGCCTGCTCTAGCACTTCAAGCTGAGAACTTGCTGAAAGACTAATGTCTGCCCTCTGAAAGGTCACTAGAGACAAGCTATGCTGCCCTAGGATGACAAGATTTGGTCTTCTGTCAGATGTGAGGAGGGCAATTGGATTGTGCGTATGTTAGACCCTTAAAAGTGGTGTTTGTGTGCTTTGGTAAAGCGTATTGCTGTGCTTAGATGTGAGAGTCAATCCACCTAGAAAAATAGAGATGCCTTGCAATAAGGCTATGGGAGCTATTTCATTGCTGCCTTGCTCAAAAATTTTGGGGAGGGGGGGATCTAGAGCTGACGGCAGGAGGGTATGTATTTACTGGCTTTTGTTTCCAGCTACTAGATCATGGGAAGGAGACTGATGGAAGGAAAATGTCACTCAATATATGTAGATATTTAAATACCTTTTAATTAGAGAATTTTTATACAAAACCTGAACACTGTCTGAAATGAATATTACATAAGCCCCATTACGTGCCAGCATCTTTTCTGGCTCTTGAGGGCTGGTTGCATCCAGAAAAGCTTTGGTCTGTTGTTAACTTCTGCTGGTGCCTGAAGTTTTTGGTTGTGGCTTGGGCCACTTAGTTTATTTTTTTTTTTCTAAGCTTTGCAGGGACACTTAAAAACCAGACCAACAGTGGCAAAAAAAAAAAACAAAAACCCCACCAAACAAATCACACAAATCAACCTTTCTCAAATTTTTTTTAAGGCCATATTTTCCTGTGGTACTCAGCATGGAAGCAGTGAGAGCAAGCTAAACATAACTCTAAACTCACAATGTGTGAGCATAACTTCAAGCAACTTTTCCCCCCGTTAACATTTTCTAGATTGACATGGTTCTGTGTGTGCTCCTGTTTTACCCTTTTAACACATGCCGTTGCTATTTAAAGTTAAATGCATGTCTGCTCATTCTTCTGGAAAACTGTAATTTCAGAGATTGGGGCAGAAAGTTGACTTACTTAACTAATAATAATATCATGTCATCAAAGCCTTCTGAAAAGTGTTCAATGGCTTAGCTTGTTTTTAAGGAGAGAGAGTAATATACTGGCTAAAAATTGCATGCTGTCTTCATGCCCACAGTGGGAGACTTGTCCACGTTACCAACCTGCTATTGTAGTTGTGCTGGCAAAGACTTACAATGACAAATCTGGAAGGCGTGCTGACAGTAAGGTTCATTCTGTCACCTATGTTAAGATTTGGACTCCTGCAATATAGTTAAGACTGATTTTTGTTTTCCTTGCTTAACTGCCACCCCGGGGGAGAGGGGAACCCATTGACATGATCATGCTTAACAAGCTCTTCTGTTGTTTCAGGAACTGAGAAATTATAAACCACTGTGTCAGCAACACCTTATACTCAGTACTCAGTGGCCTGCTGTATGATCAGAAAGGTTTTCAAAGAAAAATGAGGGCATGACAATACTGATTGGGTACTGATTTCTCCAGGTGTAGGAGATGAGGCGTGCTCACGGTCTGCTCTTGGGACACAGATGAGTACCTTCAGATTGTTTTTACCATTGTCAGAAGAAGAAAAAACAAACAAACAAAAACCAAACAAAACAAAACAAAAAAAAAACCCTGAAGATCACAACTTTTAATATATTTTAACTTGTCATCAAGATTTTGTGGTTCTTACTTTCAGGTGAATTGCTAGCTGGTGGCTTTCAGTGGCAATCACAGGTACTTAGCACCCTTGAGTTTCTGGAATCAAGTGTGTCCTATCCCTCCCCCCATTAGCAAATACTTATATATCAGTTATTCTGTTGCAAAATCTTTTTGAAAGAGCTGCTAGGAAGAAACATGCATTAGTACTTGCCAAGCACTTTAGAATGGAAGTGCAAGCCACCCAAAAAACATACTGGAGAACATTTATTCCCTGCCCGCCCCCATCCTACTCACAAGTTCAAAAATCTTTCTCCCAAAAGATGTAGTTCTCTGAGGAACTACAAGAGAGATGAACTAAAAAAATCCCCATGTCCTAGACCCTTTATATTAACTTATCAAGCTACTGTTGCAGTAGTAAGTCACTTGTTCTGAGGAGAAGCAAGGGATGCTTCTGGTACTAAACAGGACAGAACCCTCCAGGGCACTCTGTGTAGACTCTGTGCCTCCCGAGTGCAATGTTGGCCGTAAAAGATGATTTGTCTTAGTTTCAAACATTTGGTAGAAAAAGAAAGATGACTGTGCTTAGAACTAAGTGGGAACTTCTTTATTGTATTTCTTCCTCTAACACACCAAGGATCTGCTTTTGATCTTGTGCACAAACATGCTTTTCCCTACATTATCCCACGTTTGGCACGATTTTTGCAGTAAAGGAGAAAGTTTACCCAGAAGTTGTTATCTTTGCTCTGGGTATAATGTCCACCATCACTGCAGCGGTCAAATCCAGACAGTGCAATGGCTAAAATAGAAGTGTGCAGCCAACAGTAAAGCTGACATTACTGCTAAACCTGGTGAAGCCACCCTGAGCTGTCAGTAGTAGAAACCTTAGGGAGAAAAAGGACAGGCAGGATAACTTACTGTAACTCATGCCTGACTGGCAAACAAAAGAGAATGCCGGCAGATAAATAGAGTTAACTATCAAAATCATGTTAGGTAGCTTATGCCTGCTGATGCTATCCAGGTTATCAGTGTTGCTACTGCACTGTACGTAAACATGTACATTATTCCAGTCCAACAAAAGACTAGATGAGGTAGAAACCCCTAACATCGACACAGCAGGCAGCTGTGATGCTGGGGAAAACCAAGGTGAACAGCCTTCAGCAAGCGGCTAACTTGCGTGCTCTCCCCAAGCAGCAGCGGAATTGCCATGAATTAGATGGACCATTAGTCTGACTCAGTGAGGTATCTCTCATGAGGGCCTGATTTTGTTCACTCTGAAACACAGGGAGGGGGTTCCAGGGAAGGAAACTGTAGCTATCCAGTGCCACGTGTCGAAAAGAGGAAGGGTATGAATGGCAATCTGATTCCTTCCTGGTGGCATGCCCGTTGCGTCAGCTGTTCTACTTCGCAGTGAAGTGTGAGAGGTTCCTGCCTTCCTATCGGAGGCACTGGAAGTGAAGAGTCACTAGCACCTCAACCAAACCCTGTGGTTCATTCACCAGACCGTGAATTACGGCTTCAGAGGGGGCAGGCCCTCTTCAATTCTGTTGGCTGTGTTACGCAGGTGGAAAACTCCAGCCAAAAGGTGGAGTTTGACAGCTGAGAATGGTAAAACTTTGTAAACTACACTATTTTTCTGCCAGGGCTCCAGCAGTGTGCAGAGTCAACAGCTGGCCCACTGTAAACCAGTCACATCCCCACACAAAGTCTCTGGAACGGGATGCTCATTACTGTAGAAATGAAGGACACAGAGGAGCGGGATGGTGAGGCACTAACTCCCTCCCACCAAAAGATAACCAGGCAGGCATTCCCTTGTTGCTCGCATGACTTAAGAGGTGGGATTTGAGGCTGAAGGTAACGTAACAGATGTAGTCTGTAGTGCAGTACCGCAGTGTTGAGATGTAACCCGCTATGCCTCGTGCACGCAGAGCCAGAATTCAGTGTTATGTTTCACTTATGCTGAAGGCTTTCCAAGTTGTGCAAAGGCGGCCTGAAGGAAGGTGGCAGCGGTGAAGTTAACTTTGATGGAACAGTACTCGTGTCTGAGACTTTCCTGTATTACATGCGTCTCCCAGGCTGCCGCAGGGTAAGGGGACAGAGAAAGGAAGAGAAGGCAATAAAGGGGGAAAATGGCAGTTAAGGCAGCTGGCAAGGCTCTGACAGCTCCTGGCACAGCCGCAACGTCCTGCTGCCACCGATTCTGTGAGGCACTGCTAACGGCAGTGGTTGTCCAAATCCCCGAGCGCTGGTGGGCCGCAGCGAGTCCCCGCCACCGGGTTCTGCGCTGGACTCGGTCAGCAGCCCAGGCCGTGGCACGGAGCCCAGCGGCACCCTGGGCCCACAGCACCGGCCCCTCGGCGCCTTTGTTCAACCGCTGGGAGGGACGGTGCCAGCGCTGCGGGGCCGGGCCGGAGACCCCTTCTCCTGGGCCAGGGAGGCCATGTCTGCCCCGAAGGAGGCAGCTGTGGGCGTGGTTTATCCGTTGCCAAGGAGGAAGCAGCTCCCGGGACCGAGCCGAGGTGAGCTAACGCCGGGCAGCAGCCGGCGCCGGCTCGCTCCAAGCCGCCTCCTCTGCCCCTCAGGGGCTACGGGCCCGCAGGAGCGCCGGGGCCCGCCCGGCACCGGCCGGCTCCCTCCGCTGCGCCGCCTCGCCACTGCCCG
>VWZZ01003707.1:115658-133159 GCA_013399095.1 Psophia crepitans | reverse complement strand
GCTGGAGCCATTTTATGTTGCTTTATAAGAAGGAGACGATGGTTGAAAAGCACTTATCCCAGCCCGGCCGCATCGGCTAAGCCGGGCGAGAGCCCTCAACTTCTCTCCGGCGAGGGAGGCAGTATTTATTTTAAAAAAAAAACAAACCCAACAAGCCAACCCTCTGCCCCTGTTCCCTTCTCGTGCTTTCTGCACCTTGGCGGGTGGCTCGCTGCTGCACTTGTACTCACAGAGGTTTGCAACAAGCAGTCAGTCACACAAACCTGCGCGGCCACCGGGCCCCCCGGCCGCCGCTCTCCGCTTCTCTCCGCTCCCCCTTGCGCGCCCCCCGGCCGCGACCCCCGCCCCGAAGCGCTGGAGGAGACAAACCCGGCGTCCCGGCGGCGGGCTCGGCCCCCTTGTTTGTGGCTCTCAGATCCATCATGGCTTCCCCCTGCCTTTCTGCCTCCCTGCTCCTTGTGTTCCTCCTCCCTGTGGCTGCCCTGTTTATATAGAGCTATTGCCGCTCTCTAATATAGACTCTGCTCGGATGGGAAGGTGCTTTCCAGCCCCACGTCACCGCCTCTCCATTTAAACACCACATCAGCCTTTAAATAGGGAGCGAGCCGCCGAGCGCGGGCTGGGAGGTGCATGCGTCCGCGGCGGAGGCTGGGAGACGGGCGGCTTGTCCCTCGGTCCGGACCGGGCTTTCGCCGGGTTTCCCTTGCCTTGCCTTGCCTCCGCGCCGCCCGCGGAGCGGTGGTGCTTTCTGCCGGCGGGGGTGGGGGGTGGTGGCTCTTTCCCTGGCTTTTACGCATTGCACAAAGACAGTTTTCATTCATCCTCTCCTGCCTTTGAAGCTATTTATTTATTTTTTATTTTCTTTTTTTTTTTTTCCCTTCTTGTCCCTGGCATACAGCTATGTAGAGCCATGAGCTCTTAGAAAGTAGTTTTTCAGCTGGGTGGGCAAAGCAGAGTTTAAACGGTTTTTACCCATTGCATCAAGAAGAGATGTGCTACTTATTTGTGGCGCTTTGCCAAGGTCTGACTACAGCTGTTGCCCTAAAAGTAATGGTAATACTAAAGTTTTGCCTGTGGGTCATAGGCTGTAGATACTACTCAAATGATTTCCATGCGTTTCTGGTCACTAAAGTGTGCAAATATTTTATTACAGTGCAGGTGGAGCGAAGGTTTTAGAGTTTTCCCTAATACTTGGTTTAAATACAGTATTTGGTACTCTGCAAAACGGTATGCAAAACCAATTGCAAAGCATCCTAGTCTTTCCTTCCCAAATCTGAAGTTTTACAGACCTGCCTACGAGGTAGGGTTGCGCAATTGCAAAGTAGCATCGTTGCTTTGATACTGTGTTAGGGTTTGTATCAGGAAATTTTACCAAAGTATTCCGCCATTATGTGCAGGGCAGTTACTCGGTAGGATGCGTATCGGATGTGTGTGAGCTGAATCTTAGTTGTCCTTCAGTTTATAAGCTGCTGGCTTTATTTTTTGATTGCAAGAAAATGATCTGTTTATAGTAAACTAAGAGATTTTACTTCTCTTTTCCAACAGAGTTAGTACTGAATAGCTATATTTATACATAAAACAACAAAAAAATAAATCTCCAGAGTACTTGTGAATATCTTTGATTCAACAATTTACTGCAACTTGCTTTTTCTCGGCTATGCTTCTGTCCTGGCATAACTTCTGTAAAGTTCTCTTGGAAGGTGGCTGTGTTTGAACGTGGTGTTTGGAATAGCAAAAGCCAAGCTTAAAATGAGCCTGCTTCAAATAGGTGTGCTTTAGGCTAATTTTCAATTAAGTAATAAAAACTTGCAATAGTGCATGGCTAACTTTGTCAAACTCGGGTCTCGTTCAGTAGCAAGGATCGTGATGCTTACTCTAGGGTTACCAAAGATGAATAGGAACATTTTGAAATACTTCAACCAGATGATAACTTTAGGAAGCTAGACTTTGATCTTAATGTGTCAATAGTATCACATCATCATCCGATGAAATCTGAATTGTTAGAAACCTGTTCTGCCTAATAAAGGACAAATATAAGGCATTAACAGTTGTAGGCAGTGTAAGATTTTGCAGTTGACAAAGGTAATTTATTTGTAAAATTCCATGACAACTTACAAAACTCATTTTAATGCTTAGAATGTAGCTTATATGTGTTACTTCTTTTTACACACATCTTTGATGTAATTGTGACTAAAACTAGTTACCCTTACAGTGTGATCTTCTAGCTGTCATATAGTTAGCTTCCAGCTGTTAACTGCACAGACAGGAGAAAGATTAGCGACATTTCAAGGGTAACTGCAGAAGCAACCAAGACCAAACTGCTGTCAAATGCACAAAGCATGCCACAGTACCTCTCTCCGTAATGTATTGGCTATTGGAACTCCAAACTGCTGAAATCCCAAGGGCTGTGATAATAATTACAGAGAGATGCAGTTTTTTGTACCCTTGAAACTGGAGGAATGTAGGAAGTGTAAGCCCCCAAAGGCATGTGGCATTTCTTAAAATAGCTTGCTGGTTGCTCCTCGGATTTGGAGTGTGTGTGCGTGTGTAGCAGTCTCGCCATACTCGGAGTTTTCTTTGCAAGATGCACAGAGAAAGTGAAATATAATTGTTTCCTTATGTTCCCAGAGGGGGAAGTACTAGATTTCAAATCTTTTCTGTGTGTTTGTGGTTATATCTAATAAATCAGGAATTTTAATTGTTGTCTTTAATCTATAGTAAGTGTTTGGGATAGTGTTTATTGAAGAGTGATTTGAGTATTTTGCTTTTAAAAGGGCTTGAAGTTTACAGCAATGTACTCTTTATGAGGGAGGCACTTTAATATAAACCAGATGAAAGCATGATTATTTTAATAGCAATCTTTAAACTTTCCATTACGTTCTCATTGCTTTCTCTGACTGAAAGTGGAAATTTATTGGAAAGCTTAACTCACCTGCTATCCCATCTTTAGACATCTTCAATAACTGTTTTCCCATGTTTATTTTTCGAGTAACCAGTGTATGAAAATAATTTTGTCATTCAGCTCCAGAGTCCTGGGTGGTTTGTATAAACAGCTTGAGTATCATATAAATAATGCTTGAAACCGACACTTAGTGCATATCTAAAACAATACTCTGTACTTCCTTTTAAAGACAGGGCTTAAGGCTGTTTTGTAATCTTACTTGCTGGATTCGCCTCTGTGGAGGTAGGAGAAGAGCGTTCTGTGATTTCTTCGCAGTGCCGCTATGCATGGCTCTTGAAGGCATTGCTGCTCCCTCTGCAGAAAGTGTTGCATCCGAACTGGATGTTCAGGAGGAGTGTGCAGAAGAGTTTTTTCAGTTGGACAGGGATTTTTCTAAGTATTACATAGACATGCATAGGTAAAATCAGACAGATGCTGTTCATTGTAAGCCTGCAGGTACTTTCTTCTCTGTTCCCTTCCTTCTAATCGTACTGCCATGAATGTGTCCTATCTGGTGATACTGTGTGATTAGAACAGCATCCAAAAGTTCCGGCCCATAATTTAGATCCAGTGCGTTGTGTGGCTCGTGCAGAGAGACACATGCATGCACAGACTGCTCGTGGGTTCCTTAACTTGCACTGCACTAGGCTTGCTGCCCCCCTGTGCTGCTGTTGTCTTTTGGGGCACTTAGTCGCTTCCCTGGGCTGTTGGAAGTTGGGCAGAAGGATGTTGTGTGAATAGTGGAGTGCTGTCTATGCTCTTAACCTGTCTCTCTACTCTTGTGCTACACTAATGCTGGACACTAGAAACCAGTACCCTGCTTTTCAGATTGGGGTTTTTTTGTGTTTTTTTTCTCCTTACTACACGGGGTCAAAAAGGGAACGTTCCCGAGCAGGCTGTGGTGTTAGTTTGTTGTATCTGAATGTTGATATTTTTTTCCTCGGGCTTTATCGACTGAGGAAGCTATGTAAATAAACCTGGCAAAAATGTTTGACTGTGGAGATAGGAAGCAGTAACTGCTGGTGGAAAGTATTAGGGCCTGTTTGTGTAAAATCTGTTTTATTAGAAAAGTGGACCTAATAGATGATTGAAGGATAAAATGTAATCTCCATCCTGCAGGAGTTTTGATTGTAATTTCAGACATACAGGTAGTTCTCTCGGCTTAAGTAACTCACATGCCTGAGGTTAAGCATGTTTATTTGCAGAATGTGGTTTTGGCATTAAGAAGCAGATGCTTCTAATACAATAAGGAACAATATATGGAATAGGTTAAGTAGCATTTCTGTGCTAGTTGAATTGTATAAGCTTTATGCAATTTGTTTAATTATGGAAATAATAGGACTTAATGTTATTAAGTGGAATGTCTTTTTGCATCTGCTATGAATTAAGTCTAAGTGGAAAGATAATCTTGTTAATGATGCTTGATATTTCTAAGTTACTCACTACGCAGATTTAAAATACTAGCGCTCTAGAGTAGTCTGGCTTTAAGTCCATTTCAAATGTCTCTATAAGCGCAAATAATGCTGTACTTGAAGCCTGGATACATATGAATGCAATATTGTTTTGAAAGAAAAAAAAAATGCAAGTACTCTGGTATGTTTTATTTCCTTTGGAGAAGTTAAGATTTGAACATAGGTGTCATAAATGTAGTTTTCAGGGACTGCAAACTTACTCTGTTACTTGAGGCCAGAATTTTTTTTTTGGAGAGACAAGTAACAGGAGGATGAATTTTTAATATTTCAGCTACTTGATTTGCAGCAGCATGTTTTAAAGCTGAAAAGTGGCAAACTGATGAAATATAAGAAGAATAAAAAAATTAGGGTGCTGATAGTATGTTATTTGCCAAAATATTGATGTGTGGTCAATAACAGAGTGGTATGTTGGGTATTGTTTTGTTTTGTGTGTTTGGCGTTTTTTCTTCTTTTTTCACCCCTTGTTTTGTTGTTTGTTTTTTTTTTTCTCGTTGTTGTTGGTTGGTTGGGTTTTTTGGTAAGAAAAATCACTTCAGTATGCCCTAATATGAAGTTCGTTTTAAACACTAACGACGTAATACACTAAGCAGCTATGAGACTTCTTAGTTTTAGGCTTCCAAATAGGTTCTTATCTTCCCTTGTAATATCAATACATTTCTTTAAGTTTGTTGTTTGTTTTTTGGGGGAGGCTGTTTGGCTGGTTTGCTTTTTTTGTTTGGTTGGATTCTTTTAACGTTTAAAAGCAAAGATACTCCTTTTTATTGACCACTCAGCTTATTCCTGGACGAGTAAGTAAATCCTGTGCTGCTATTCCCCCTCCATTATTCCGTAAGGTAGTCATAACAATTCCATAACGTGTGCAATACAATCTTTAGCATATCTGTAACAGATTCAACACTTCTGGGATGCATTAAGCAACTGCTTATGCATAAAATGTATGTTTCAAGGTGCGTGCAGTAAATTGTGTAGTTCCAGCACTTCTGGACTAACTGCATGTGCTTGGTGGAGGTTTTCTGTGTCTGTATTGGAGACACTGCCCTCCTGGGGTGCCAAAGCTGCCGGACAAGTACATAATGGTTGTTTTGCATATACACAACATATCTGATGTGTGTGGCATCATTTGGGATTCCTTGCCTAAGGAAGTTATGGGTCGGGGTAGAGAAAGATGCCGGCTTACAGAAAGTTGTAGCTACTTTCAGATCAGTTTAAAAATGATCTACCCCCAGCCCAAGGAACAGCCTTGGCCAGTGGAGTATATATGGTTCACAGGCTGCAGAATTGGTCAACCCTAATTTAGAGCTCAAAGTACTACCTTACAGTGAGATGGCACGGATATTAAAACCCAACCAAAATATCTTTGAGATTCACATGTATGTAGAGAGGTCCAAGCTGTATTGTTTAAAAAGTACAGCACATGCATGGTACAATTATCTCATGGTCCCATAAATTAGATCTTGTGCTTTAATTGATAAGGTTAGGTATATTCTTTTTTTAAAACTGTACCTGCATTTTAAAATTCACAAAATGGTTGAGGTTGGAAGGGACCTCTGGAGGTCATCTTACAAGCCTGCCCTGCACAAGCAGGGCCACCTAGAGCCAGTTGCCCAAGACTCTGTCCAGATGGCTTTTTTGAGTATCTCCAGGGATGGAGAATTCCACAACTTCTTTTGGCAGCCTAAAGTGAGTGAATTGTTAATTCACTTTGTCATTAACAGCTCAGGCATGAAATCAGTGTAATAGAATAATAATGTATTTGTAGTATTTCCCCCTGAGAAGTTTGTAATGTAACAACATAAGTACTGATTGAAAACAGAAGTCTGTCTAGCCTTGTGTCCTGTCTTCAATAGTTTCTGTAAACAGATGTGTAAGAAAGAACAGGACATTCACATGAATGCTGACAGTTTTCTAAGCCTTCAACATTTTTCAGCTCGAGATCATTCTGAGCTACATTTGGTTCCTATTGCACTAGCAAGCACTAACAAGTTTCTTTTCTCTCCATCTAATATCCTTTTGAACTTTTAACATTCTTTGACGTGAGTATTGTGCACGCATGCAAACAGGAAACAAATTCACTGAATGCAAAACAATCTCCTTTTCTCTGTTTTGAATTACACTCCTCGTGGCTTGAAAACTGTGCCATGGTTATGTCACAAAAGATAGCAAACAGTCCCATTTTCATCACGGTTGATCTGTTCTTGCTGATTTATACCTCCTTGGATATTTTAGTCATTTGGAAACATGCAGTGTATTCTGTATGCAGTTTGCAGAGGATTTTTTATGGCAGGCACTCTTATTTTAAACATTAAAGTGATAATTTTTGGTTGGAAAAAATGCTGACTAGTTACTTTTTTTTATTATTTAAAGCCTAAATTGTACAGGTCTGTAATTGAAGATGTCATCAATGATGTCAGAGAAGTTTTTCTGGATGAAGGAGTGGATGAACAAGTTCTTATGGAACTCAAAACAGTAAGTTGCAACTTAAAAGGTTTTTTTTAACAGACCAATACACCAGTTGGTTTTCAGATCTGCTTGCTGTTGTACTCAGTAAAAATGCTAATTTTCTGTTAGTTAAGCATTGTATTAATCTGCATATTTGCAGCCCCATATCATTTGAATTACACTGCTGTATAGAGCGATCTGTTCACCTTGTTTGTTTATATTCCCTAATCTGGCATGTCAAACTTGACATAAACTAACAGCAGGTATCTGAATTCACAGTGTTATTTCAGTCCCAGAGCTGTTATACCTTTAAAAAACAAAGGAGAGAATATGTTTGTTTTGGAGGCAGACGATTCTTAACGCTTCTTTGCAGGAAAAGTAAAATGCTTGCTCTGCCTGATGTTTTTGTCTTTCTGAAGAAGAGGAGTTGTGCTGTTGAATGCATTGTCAGATTTTTTCATGTTTAGTTTGTTCTTTGCAGAAGTATTGTTTTTGGGGGTGGTACATAATAAATTGCACTGTGCATCAGACTTCTCTGAAGCTCTCAAATTCAGAGTTGTTTTACATGTAGTGGGTTTGAACTGTTACCAAGGGTCCAAAAGAACAGCAGGATGTTGACATGAGCTCTTATGGGTCTCCTGGAGCTTTCTTCAAATTCTTCCCAAGTAAAAGAAGCCCTTCAAAAGGGAAAAAATAGGGGGTAGAAAGGAAAGGGGGGAAAAAAAAAAAAAAAAGGAAACTGGGAAAGTAGGTGCCTGCTTATCTTAGTTGTTGAATAAGAAGTTATTCAGAAAGTGGTATGTCCTGCACTCTTGGTATTTTTGAAGTATTAAAAAAATGGATCGAGTGGGAAAGGAATTGTGAGTTTGGCTGGACAGAAACAGGTGAAGACTTTTTTCTTTTTTTTTTTTTTAATGAAACCATGACCTGGCTTGGTGGAAATGGTGTAAGTATTATCCGTGTTTGTGTGACAGATGTGTTCAGCAAATGATGTCAGAAAAGATTGAACGAGGAAAGAGACAAGAAGGAAAATGAAGTATTGAAGAGGAAGACTTAGGGAGCCCTAAGTAGGATTTGAAATTGGGAGTCCTGGGTGCCTGTAGTCTTTTTGGCTCCGATGTAGTGTGGAACACTTGTGCTGCTGTCTTTTTGCAAGAGCTGGTTGGGGGGGTGGTTTTTGCACATCTGTGGCTTTTCTTGGGAGACATGTCAGCTGACAGCAAAAGCCAAGGACTGGGGAAGCTGAATTTGATACTGTGTTAGAAATTCTGTAAGTGTTACAGAGGCATTATCTTAGGTACACTAGTAGTTTCCGTTGAAATGTATTATGAGACAGTAGCCTTCAAACAACTTTTATTGAAGAGTTCCAAGAAGAAATGGCTTGGGGAAAGCTGTAATAAAGAATTATTTTCCTAATTAAAGAGGTAAGAAAGAAATAAGTTAGAGAAGTAAAAACTTGAAGGCTAATTTAAAGTTACCAGTTTATTCACGCTTCTGTGAGGATCGTTCTTAATCTTCCATGCTTGGAAGAAAGAAAGAATGTTAACACTTAACCTTCAACTGACAGTTCTTAAGGGATATTTAATTCCTCTTCTTAAAACATTACCTCTGTAGAGTTATCTCTTAAGTCTGTATTTGCCTAAGGGCTTTTTGGCTAAGTAGACTGCACAAGATAAACAGTGAAAACAAATTCGATTTTGAAGTACTGTCTTTATATTGTTACAAATCCTGATGAGTAAAAAATCGTTCACAGAGATTTCTTTCCTTTTCCAAACTAGCTGTGGGAGAACAAGCTGATGCAGTCCAAGGCTGTAGATGGCTTCCATTCAGAAGAGCAGCAGCTTTTGTTGCAGGTGCAACAGCAGCAACAGCAGCAGCAACAGCAGCAGCATCATCACCACCACCATCACACACAACCTCAGCCGCAGCAGACTGTGCAGCAGCAGTCTCAGCCACAACAGGTCCTTATTCCAGCGTCTCAACAAGGTCAGACTTACTCTCTGATTTCCCTGGCAAAAGACTCTCAAGTTAGGTCAACTCTGTTGCATACTTTAAATCTAGGGCAGGACGTTTATCTGATGGATAACTTTGTGCTGTTATGTTAAATTTTGTCTCTGCTTGCCTCTGTTTAATGGGTCAAGAGAGCGGTCTTGGCAAAAAATATTCTGGTATCTGTGCTAGTCATGTTCTTGAAAAGATTTTGGAAAAGCTGGATTCTTCTTTTGGTCTTCTGCTGTGTAACTTACATTTTCAGAATACATGACTTTAAGATTCTGTAAAAAATCCATTAGCTTTGTAATTTTAAGCCAATACACAGTTGACAGTCATGAGGTAGTAATGTCATTAGGAGCAAATTACTTTAAAAATATATTATTGTTTAACACAAGTGGTTGCTAGGTCATGAAAAATACTTGTATAACAGTTTGAGTATATGTAGGAGGTGTTTTTCATGTTAGAACAAGTTTCAAGCGAAAGCATAATGACTGGGTATTTTTCTGGTCTTAAAAGATTGCACACTGCGTAGGTGTGGATATTCAAGGTATATTTTAGCTAGTCATAACAGTATTGTTTCTTGTAATTATTGCCTTGTGCATTCCCCATTAATAATTTAACGGAGACATTTTCACCAATTACAATTTCATTTGAAAACCAAGGTAAATACTACTGGACTTTACTGCATATATGCTGTGTAAACAAATCTGCCACCTGTGAAATGCCTGAGTTGATTTTTCAGTGTGCTATTAAAATTGTGGCATAAAATATTTATCTGTAGTCAGTCACAGACTTCAGTCTTTTTCTCAGATTTCATGGATCAGAACTTGTGTTGTCATAGGCACAGAAAAACCTCAAAGCCCAACTACCATATATATTCAAAACAGAGGAGAACTAGCGTGACAAGAACTTGTTGGAACTTTTTTCCTTGGTGGTTTGTTGTTGGGGATTTTTTTGCTGTTGTTGGTTTTGTTTTTTCTTCTTACAGTACTTTGTATTTTGGCTGGACATAAATCAGTTTTGACTGCTGGGATAACCTTCATTTTGAGATTAAGACCCCTAAATACACGTGGCTTCAAATGATATCGGTGTCTCTCAGGTTAAGTTAGTCAGCAGAGCCTAGAAAGTCTACCCACCAAGACCTCTAGTGGCTCCTTAGCTGAATAGCTGTACTCTGCTGACCAGATTTGCCTCCACTAATATGGAGGTCCCTGTCCTCCCATTGTCTTAGGGTGGAATAAGATACCGCCTATAGGAATACACTTAAACTGATTTATTGTTGCCCAATGTTGTGGCTTATGACCAAATGACAGTGTGGAGGCTAAGTGAAGCTAGGATATTGAAGCACTTGAATCGGAGACATGTAGTTTTATGAATTACTTGTCTTCCCTGTTTTGTAAGGGAGATGGTGTAGTAGTTCCTTCTATGACTTGGTGCAGTCCCAGAGACAGATCAGGACAATCAGCATGGAGATTTTGCTGTCGTGTGAGTGGTCCTGGCACAGAGCCAACAAGATTTCCTTGGGCTCTTTTGCCCTCCCTGGGTTCCTTGAAAGTTGGAGAGATGGTCTCAGATCTTGGTGCAAGGTTGTGGGGCTTCCCTCTCCAGAATCTTTTCCAGAAACTCTCTGTTACCCCAGTATTCTTAAGCGTCCTTGGGGTTGGATTGGATGGAGATCTTGAAATTATTCTGTCATTTTCCAATGTGCTGTCACTGGTATTAGCTCTGGCAACCTGCTTGTTGCATTGACTTGGACACTGTTGCACTTCTGGATGATCAACATGTTGTTTGCATAGTTTAGCTATCTATTTATTTCAGCACACTAAAACTATCTGTTGTTTGGGGCAGGTGGTTGATCATATTTCATCTGCTTTTGCTACATTAGAAAGACACTGAAGATCATGAGCTTATGCTGACAGCTATGCTAACTTGACCTAAGTCAAACTAACTGCTGCATTCAGTTAGCATACTCTTCATCTTGCAACAGTCCTTGCTTAAGTCTGTTTTAAGAGTTAACCACTGTCAACTGACGTTTTTGGAGAACTGTGATTACTGAACATCAGCAAGTTTATCAACATTTCACTAATACCTTTAATTTCAGAAATGTGTTTTAAATTTTGCTTTACCTAGGGTCAGAATAGGTAACCGAAGCCACTGAAATAAGATCTGTAAAGCCAAGATAGCCATATCACTGCTCAGAGCTGCTGTTGTGTATTGTCCTGAGAGTAAAACAGTAAGACCAGAGACTGCTCATTAGCTGCTTCTGTAGCTACTCAGTAGCTCAGCGGATATTTGGGTGATGTTCTTTCTAAGTTATTCTGGCTTGGATGTTATTTTGGGCAGACTGTGTAGTTTTCATGAAATGCTATTTTTTTTGTTTGTTTGTTTCTAGCCCCTCAACAGCAGGTTATTGTGCCAGATTCCAAGCTGATACCGCACATGAATGCATCGGGCATGGTAAGAAAAGCGGAAGCTTATACATGCATACACTGTCATTGTGTGAGTTGTTTTGATAAAATAAGTAAGCACAAATATGATACTAGTCACCAGGGTCTTGAAAATATTGTAGGACACACTGGTAAAGCTGTCTGCCATCTTTTCGAGTTTTGCTGCTGCACTGACAACCTAGGAACAGTAATCCAGGGCTTTAGTTTTGATAACACATATAGGACTTACCTTGATCCTCTGCTTTAAATGTGTTTAACCAAAACTTTTTTTTTTAAGCAGAAATTGGAATACTGTTGTATGAATCTGCATGATGATGTGCTCATCATGTACCAACACAATATGATGTAAGCATATTATAGTTGCTAGATGCAGGGGAAAAAAAATTAACTACTCTGATACTTAAGCTTATATCAAATGAGAGATTATTTATCAATTTATATCGATCTTTTCTGATCACATTATTTTGATTCACTAATTTTGTAATAGCATATAAAACTTGAGTCTGGTCATTTACCCTTTTGCAGTTTTTATCTCCAGAGGTTAATTTTGGTTATCTTACCTTGCTTTAAACACCCTGGCTTAATTAAAAAAAAATTGCTTGCAAAGCAATGAAAGCAACAGCTAATACAAGTATAATAAATATATTAAGACCAGAATTCATTACATTCTCGCCACTTTTATAATAAAAGAACATGGAACAAAGTTTTGTGATTAGTCAAAGCTGCAGCAGTGTGTTTACCCTTCACTCCTCCATTACTTGCTGACCTTATTACACAAAAGAACCTGGACTTCATTACTTAAATAGTGTGATTTACCCAGAGGCGAGAACAAATTAACATCTATACTTTTCTTCCATGTTTTACGACCATTTCAATGTGATTTGTAACTTCCCAAGTCCAACACTTAGACATTTTTTTTTCTGTCTCATTCAGTTAGATCTTGTTGATGAGTATTACGAAAACGCTTTTAAAACTCTGCTGCTGTCCAAACGAAGATGAATTGTATACCGCAGAAGACTAATGTTCAGTAAATAGTTAGAGAATCAATTTGGAATTATTGTGTGTGCTTGCTAGGGACATTTAAATTGATATTAATGAATGGAGCTGATAGACCTTGAATATCTTGGAAGGCAGAGAGTAATGAGAGTTTATCCATCTGCCTGTGTCTAGGATGTGAGGATGCAAACAAGCACTTTTCCATTTTGCTTGGTGATCTCTAATTTTGGCAGTTGTAACGACTATATTGACCAGCTAATACGGGGACATCGTATTTCTTATAAATAGGAAGCATGCACTCTACCCAGGAATGAAGTTTAAATCCTTTCAGTAGCAGAGTAATTGGCCATGGTTCCCTTGTAGTGGGAAAAAGGAGACTTTTCCATAGGCAGCTGAAGTTAGATCTTTGAAATGAAGAGCACTCTGGAGAAGTCCATCTCCCTCTGCAAGTTAAGGATGTAATGCAGATTTTTGTCTTTGGAGCTGCCATAATTGTGTTGGAATTCAGTTTCCTTGCAAGTTCAAATCATTACCCATTGAAAATCTTTGGCTTTCTCTTCTAACCAGCTGTCTTGAGAGAAAAAATTAGTCATTCTGTGAACAGTCAGTACACTGTATGTGTATATTCACTCAGAAGAGCTGTGTTATGCAGGACTTGAAATGCAGATCATTTGCAGAACGAAGAAAAGTGCAAACCTGATTACAGTTCCTTGTGAAAACAAGACAGGCGAACATGATCATTGCTTCAATACCTTATGTTTCTTCAGATTTGTAGGCCCGTATCTCTAGCTGCTTTGAAAAAGTGTAAGTAAACTTGCCAGATGAGCAATGCAGTGTTGTACTCTTATTAGTAGATCAGAAGAGAAGGCAGAGGAGAAAAAAGATCTTTTGAGTTTGTACGTAAACCAAGAAACCATGTGGAGCTGGGTCAAGGTGTGATGCTTAGAGATTGTTGTTTCGGTCTTCCTCCTTTAAGGAAGAAGGAAAGTAATTTTTACATGTAGTATAATGTACAGTTGATTAATGCCTGTGTTTCAATAGCTGCAGAAACTTGTGTGCAAACATTGTAAACAGCAATAAAAAACTGCATATTTCCAGGCAATATGTTGTGAGAGGAAACACTGACAATAACATCTGTGGTTAAAAAGCTTTTCTTGTATTTCAGAGTGCTGCAGCCACTGCAGCTACCTTGGCTCTCCCTGCTGGTGTTACTCCTGTTCAGCAGATCCTTACAAATTCAGGTAACTGTCTTAAGACTAAGATCGAACAAAGTTTTTGAGGGTACTTGAGAGGGAGAAATTCTGGGTTTTACTCCCTGTTATGTATTGTTGAAAAGCAGAACCTGGAAATTCACCCTTACAAGGTAGTGCAGTCTTGTCACTAGACTCCTGGACTCTTGCTCACTGACTTGCTAGTCTTATGAACTTTGTGGTTCTGACCTAACAGTGGTGTGGGTTAGATTCTGTGCAAGTTTTCCCCACTTCTTAGAGAAGCACATGAAGGAAGAAGACAGGCATTGCCGTCTCTCCCCTTTGCATCTATCTGAGCTTTGTGAGGCATGATCTCAAGCACAGATACTGGACTGGTTATAAGAGAGCAGGATCACCTCATTGTGACTACAGATGAGGAATGCCTTAAGGTTTCTCATGCTTGCTAAGCACACGTGGTAGAATTTCTAATTTTGCTGGCAATGCTAATTTTATTTTAGATTGATCATTTTTAAATACTGTTACGATATACATTTAGAATATAATTAAATGCTACTTCTATGAACAGTGTATCTGATGCTTCATGTACTTATGTGTTATGCTGATTTTATAAGCTTGATTCTATATAGATTGTGAATAGATTCTATAAATCTTCTCTGTGCGGAGAGTAAAGTAAGATCTGAGAAAGCAGCAACTGATTCTAGAAAATGAGCTTTTGCCAGAGTAAGTCATCCAGTTTGCGCAGAATCATCTGGGATATAACCTCCCTGCCTTAAACATTTGAATTTTTAATGGATATGCAGTTGAAATAAAACTTAAAATGTGTAGCTGTTCCAGAAATTCAAATATTTCCAATTTTTAAGGAAGCACATCTGTTGTTTGACATAGCATAGAATAATGTGTGGCTCACATTTGTTCCTTTTGTTATGGTTAGAATTCTTTTTCCTTCAGTTACAAATATTTATAGTATGTTTTCTTAAACAAGGGGCTAGGGTAGTCCCTTTTTTCAGATATATGAAGCTATTTCAGTAACCAGAGCTTTGCATTTTGCAGTGGACGGACAACAGGAAATAAAATCTGTCTATGAGAGAAATGTATGAAGTTCAGGATTATCTAATTTAATTCCTTCTCCTCCTCCATCTTTCTGATTGGAAATGTGAAAAACTGATGTTGGAATATATCTTAGGTCTTGCTTTTCAGAGTTGGAGGCCATCTCCAAAGGTGTGTGCATCTTAGAGGTATTTTGTGAAATAAGGAAAGGTGCGATGATAAAGCTATAGGGTAATAAAAGAAAATCGAGTACAGGCATATTCTGGGAACAGAAAGGAGAGGCAGATAGTAAGTACAAGGGTAGATTTTTCGAAAAGGGCACTGCATGTTAATGTTGCAAAGAAAGTTATGCGTAGAGGAATTTCTTGTAATGTGGTAATTGGAGGGAAAAGAATCTAAGGAAAGGACATCTGTCATCTGACAGGACCCCGGAAATACCACCGTGTTAGCAGCAGATAGAATTTTTGTGGCGTGAATACCTGTATTCCTGTTTTGGCATATGTTCTTTAGCCTTTCTGTAACATCTGTGTTTTGAACCATGAGGTATGGTCATAAGTTGGGAGCTAATATTTAAAATACTCTGCTGTGTTACGGAATTAGATTTTGGCTTGCATATGTGTGTATGTGTATATATATTTTTTTTTTTTTGCATTGCATACCTCATGATCGTATTTAGATGGTAAACAGCCTTACTAGTTCTTTGTTTCTGACACAGCTGCTATAGCATAGTATCAGAAATGCTCTCCATTAATTGTCATTGGTGTTCTTCCAGGAAACGAGCTTCTAAACTAAGACAATTTTAAAAGTTAATTTCTACATTTGATTCATTTGATATTTATTTTATTACAGGCCAGATCCTCCAAGTAGTTAGAACTGCAAATGGAGCTCAGTATATCATTCAGCCACAGCAGCCAGTTGTTCTACAGCAGCAGGTCATACCGCAAATGCAGCCTGGTGGAGTACAAACAGCACCTGTTATACAGCAGGTAAACAAAATTTTTGAACAGGTACACTTGAAAGAAAAAACATTATGATAATTAGTAGAGGCACTTGCATTTTTGTGAGCAAATTGAAATAGAATGCAAAGTCAGAAATGGTATATTTAAAAAAAAAAGATAAAATCATGTGAAGTAGTGTGTTTTTTAAAAAATGAACAATTTGGAAATCTCGTTTTCAATGTCACTTTTATTCTTGCCAAATTATGACTGGCTGCAGTTTAACATTTCTTTGGTGCACCCCCAATGACAATTACATTGTGTGCATAATCCTAGTCTACACACTTTTAAAAATCTGTTTATCAGTTAAAATATTTCTGTGTTACATAACTCATAGAAGAAATTATCAAAAACAAACACCCACCCACCCCCTCTTGGTTATTTTAGAAGTGAAAGAAGTATGTTTTACAAGGATTTTTGTTCAGCTACAAGGTCAGCTGTGTGTCCAGACTCTTTAAGCATTGAATTTAGCATTGTGTCACAGTTCTGCAGTTTGAACATGAATAACAATTCGTAGAGAGCTTAAAGTGAAATGTTTTAGAGAAAAAGTTTAAAAATAGTCTTTTACTTGAATTCAACATTCCGCTGCTGTGCTTGAAACTCAGGTGTGATGGTATATTTAGCATTTTAGAATGGAAAGACGGTAGGTTTTCTTAGATTTAGCAATGCAAAATGCATGAAATGAACGCTGAGTAGTTCAGTATGTTACTGAAGATTAAATTATGTATGTGATATAGGTGGAATATTTGTTACTGTTGTTTCTCTAATTAGTGCAAGTCAGATTGATATGCTTTAATTGTTTTCTGTGGAGTGAATGATGTGGTAGTTTGTTATGTTAGCATCCACAGTACTTGCAACGGTGTTCCATCAGGTTTTGGCTCCTATCCCTGGAGGGATTTCCCAGCAGACAGGAGTGATTATTCAGCCTCAGCAGATCCTGTTTACAGGAAATAAAACACAAGTCATACCTACCACAGTGGCTGCCCCTACACCAGCTCAAGCACAGATTCCTGCAGCTGGTCAGCAGCAACCACAACAACAACAGGCACAACCCCAAGCGCCGCTTGTTCTCCAAGTTGATGGAGCAGGGGACACATCGTCTGAAGAAGAAGAAGATGAGGAAGAAGATTATGATGATGATGAAGAGGAAGATAAAGAAAAAGATGGGGGTGAAGATGGCCAAGTTGAAGAGGTAAACTTAACACTATATCAGATTGGAGCATGCTTGTGTGTCATTTCAATTTTTTTGGTGATATTTGAAAGAAAACTGTGTGCTTCAAATAATATTATATTCCAGTACTTCTGAGAATATTTTATCCTTGTTCTTCAAGTTCTTTATTTTCCATGAAGTTGTGGAAACTTGCGTGTATTAGCGAAGCACCTTGAAATGCAGCTGGAGAAGGGTGACACAGGAAAAACAGTTGTTATGAATGCCCTTTTAAAAGCTTCAGTAGTAATATTTCTGATATTATGGAGAGGTCAGCCATGAAATTATGAAACCCTCATAAGCAAACAGAAATAGTCAACTCCTCTTGGGACTGAGTGCATACAAAAGCAAAGTGTTAGGAAGATTGACAGGAAGGAGAGCATGTATTTAGTTCGCTGAGAGAACAAATAGATGTGGTCTGACCTGTATCTCACTGACTATTCTGTTGTTTTCTGTTACACTAGAACAAGCCTGAAAACTCAAATTTGATAATAAAGCACCTTCTAGAAACACATCTGACCTTGATTTGATGAAATCAGGAGATAGGAGCAGGAGTGAATATGCTTCGTAACTTGTGGCATTCTTAACAATACGTGCTCAATTTAGACTTCGAATTTGCTTGGCTTTGGACATGAGCCAGTGGTTCTTACTAAGTTTTGATGTGTTGCACCAAAAACCCCCACAAGAATAAGAAATTTAAAAAAAAAAAAAAAAAGGGGGGGGGGGGGGGGGGGGAAGGGGAACGAAGGCACAA
>VWZZ01003707.1:51991-115477 GCA_013399095.1 Psophia crepitans | reverse complement strand
GGGGAGGGAGGAAAGGGATACTAGTAAGCTAAAAGTACTGTTATTTCAGTCTCTGACAGGAAACCTGGTACTCCCGAAATCTATTCCTAAAATGCATTTTGAACTGTCAGATCACTTCCACAGTTTTCTGTGGCCTTAGCAGTTATTTTAAGATTCCATTTAAAATGCCAATATGAGGAGCATATGTAGCGTTTCGCAGACTGTGTCACCCATGCAGTATACGCATGTAAAAATTCTAATTTTTATCAGAGAGTTAAATCAGGTTTTCTGTAGCACATATACAGTCATGTCTAACAGTATTTTTCTATTAAAACTTAAGAGATTGGGTTCACATCGCTTTTTCATTATATTGATCAGCATTGAGGTCAGTTTAAATAGTTGCTTTATGAAGTGTAGGTCATCATGCTTAAATATTAAGTGTTCTTTTGTAGTGCCTTAATGCTAGCATTCTTGTGGAAATTTTTTGATCTGCCAAGACTTTACTGTCAGCGTGCCAAAAATCTCCTGTTATTTTTGCTGCCTTTGTTCATCAGTGGTTACTTAACGAGTGGACCGGTTCCTTAAGTCTTTTAAAGTCACTTAAATACAGCATGACTTTAGAAGGAATTAGGACTTCTAGTCTATCTTTTTCTTCTCACTAGAATCTCCCCCATTTAGCTTATATATTTGGGAGTGGGTGGGAAGATGAGGATTGTACAGAAGACTTCAGAAAAGTTGTTTTGCATTTATTAGAGGTTGTTTTAGCTTTTGAAATGTTTGTCATTTACATGAGATGGAAAAAAAAAACCCACCAAATTTCTGCTGGAACAGAATGTTAGCAGAAAGAAGAAAAAATGAAAGTAATTTTTAAGGGACATATGAAAATATATTCTAGAAGGTCTGGAGACATTACTTTGTGTGTAACTATGCAAGATCATCTTAAAGCATCCTCTTTCTCCCCTCCTGTAAAAACTTTCTGCATGTGTTGAGGTCTGTTTCTGTTTGTGGTACATCAAATATGAGTAAGTCGTGGAGTTTCTATTTTTAATGGTGCATGGAGAGTGATGTGACTAATGTTGCCTTTCCACTGCTTCAGTGCTTTAGAAAAATTAAAATCTGTGTAATGATAAATTTTTGTAAAGATAAATTACAAGTACCAGAAAATTTACAGTAAAGGAGCAAGAAGTAGTAGTAACCAAAGCCTACAGTGCTCAGAATTTGGCCTGGACGCTGAAGTTCGAGGCTACAGTTGGACATCTCAGGATGGAGGGCAGGAAGGAAGCATAGGTACATCAGCCCTCTGCTGGGAAGCCTAATATTCCCCAGCTCAAATGCATTTTAGGTCCTGTAGTTCATAGGCAAGACTGTAGTCTCATGTGAGTAATCAAAGTAACAGCTCTGATCTTACTAAAGAGCTTAACTTTTTGCATGTGTTTCTCTCAGGAGCCTCTTAACAGTGAAGATGATGTGAGTGATGAAGAAGGACAAGAACTGTTTGATACAGAAAATGTTGTTGTTTGCCAGTATGATAAGGTAATCTCTATAGAACAGAATCCAATAATTCTACTTTCTCTGTTATTCCTATCAACTCATAATTCCTTCAGTAATATCTTCATAATTCTTAAGTACAGGTAGACCTGTAAAGATTATAATGTGAATGGTAATGATATAATTAGTTATTGTTTGTTTTAAAAACAGATTTGTGTGACGTGTTTGTACTTGGTAATGCATAAAGCTTAGAAAAAGTTGGCTGGATTTCCTCTTTCTTTATCATGTCTTTTTGTGACATTTACCAAACGGTCAGTCCTCTGGGCTCAGGAGAAGTGAACTACTGTAAGCAAGGTTATACGTTTGCCATGTATGGAAGAAGCAGCCATTATGATTTAGTTTTTGTAGAAAACTGTTCCTTGATCACTAAAAATATTTCCTCTTGATGATGGAGTCGTTATCAGAGGAGAAGGTTCTTTCTGTGCTATGTATTCTTTACTGAAATGGCAATGTGGAGTGTTTTTGCTTATTTAGCTTTAAATTCTGCTGACCTGTCTTGCCTCCTCTATAGTGACTAATTTCTTCTTGCGTATTTGCCCCAGAATATGCAAGGATTAATCTTGTGTCTGGAATTGTTTTAAATATTTCTAGAGGATATCAGACACCTTTTTACTCGAGGTAGTATGCAGAAAGATTGTTCCAGGTGGATTTTCTTTCTTTTCCTATGCTAGTTTAATTGGACTGTGATGAGTAAGGACCCTTTTTAAAGCAGAAAAAAAGCTGTAAGCTTGTTGAATACAAACTACTACATTGCAAAGAATTGTTTAGTTAGAAAATCTTCAGTTATGCCCAGACTCTGCTTAGACTTGTCATCAGATTCAACAGAGAATTTAAGGTAGAGGAAAGCTGTATCAGTATCTACATCCCAGCCATCTGTCTCCTCCAGACTGTAATCCAAAACTGTTAGTTTCGAGACAGTTTGTGAGGATAGAGAGGGACCTCCAAATAACAGAAAAGCTTGTTGGATGCTGCTAAAGCTGAGCAACAGGAACTACTCTGAAATACTCATCGTCTTAAAAAGTTAAGAATGTCAGTTCAGTAGGGTCCAGTGTCCTTCATGAACCTCTGGTGCCTTGTGCTCTGAAAGGACTTCAGCACTTACCAAACAGTTGTTGTTCATTTTGTCTCTATAAAATACACGGGGTCAGCTCAGTTGTTCTGAGCCTGGTTCCCTCTTGCGCAGTGTCCTGCATCAGCTGATGGTGAGTGCTTCTGGAACAGACACAAGGGCAAACAGGTAGCCATGCTCATCTAGAACATTTTACCATCCTTCTGTGAATTGTCTCTTGAGGGAGGAATAGTGACTTTATATCAAATGGCCAGCAGAGGATTTTTTCCCTTAATTTGATTTTTTTTTTGAGTTCTTGTAAATTTTGTCTTTTGACAAGAAGTTTCCTAAATGAATTGTGTTGTGTGGAGAATTACCTAGTTCTTAACCCATTAATTTCATATGATACCTCCCAGTTCTTTATTTAGAAGAGTCTTTCCTCTTTGCTTTCTGGGTACCTTTTATGATACTGCAGACCACCTTAATCTTCCTCAATCATTTCTTTGAAATCAGATCTACATGTTGCTTGGTTATTATTTGTACAGCTATCCAAACATTTGATTATTCTTATTTCTATTCTCCAGATCTGTTTTATTCTTCTCTATCTTATTTGATACAGGTAGATAAGGTTGAGGGAGGATCAGAGGTACTCATAACACAGGTGAACCTTCAATTTATGAAGTGGTGTAGCAATGTTCTGCAATAGTTCATGTGCGTTTTTGATCCCACTGAACACAGAGCTGATGTTCTCATTGAAAAGTCTTAGAACATTGGGATCTCATTCCTGACTCGTAATTGTCAACTCAAACCCATATTTTTGTTTATCTATGTAAGTTGGAATTGTTTTTTGTCATGGTTACTACCTTCACATACATCAAATGCCTCCATTGTTTTATTACACAGTGAGTTAGGGCAGTAAAATTGTTCTGCAGCTCTTCACTAACTGTTCATTTGTATCATCAGTCACATTTTGTTATTTTACAGATGATTAGTGAATTCTTAAACCATGCAGACTCCAGCCAGCACAAATCTCTTCTGGAATAATCTCGTTTCACTCTAAAAACAGTGTTTTTCCCCCTGTTTTCCATCTTTACTCAGTTATGTATTCATCTGAGGACCTTTGTTCTTACCTCATGGCAGCTTCTCATGAGGCATTTTTGTTGAATGCCATTTGGAAGCCACACCTTGCCTTGTTTGTTTATTCGTTGTTACCACTGACTTTAGCTTAAAGTGAGCACAGACCAAACAATAGTACATATAATTGGTTGAGTCATATCTGTTCTGGTGCTACTTTACTGTTTGTTTCTGCAGCACTAATAGTAGATGATGAGACTTCCTGTCCTTGATGGAAATTGAAAATTGCACTGGGCTTTCCTTGATTTTATGCCTTTTGTAAAATTTTCTTACCTTTTTTTAGATCACCTAATTACATTTTTCTGTTTTATCTGCAGAAGTTTATCGTAATATTTTCTCTTTTGGACACATATCAGCTTTCTGAAAGATCTTTGCTTTCTTTGAACGTCTTGTTGTCCTGCTGCTTAATTGTACGGGTGGTCTTATGCTCTTTCTGATGCCCTTTTTGATAGCTGGCAGGTATTTATCTGCTGTCTGCTTGCAGTATGTGATGGGTCTTTTGTTGTTTGTGTTTTGGGGTTTTTTTGCTTGTTTATTTTGTTTGGTTTGGTTTTGGTATTTCATTTTTGTTTGGTTTTTTTTTTTCCCCAAAATGTACTCTTCTACCTTTAGACTGAATTTTGTTCAGTTTCCTTGATTTTTGTATAAATTTAGTTAAACACACTTCCAGTGGATGTGTTGACTACTTATGGCCTCTGGGTAGATGTTTGTCTTGTATAGTTGCTGCTACTTGTGGTGGTATTTTCTAACTTACGCCCTGCACACTGTCTTGAACCAAGGAAAGGGTTGTGTGTTTTGTGGGTTCCTCAGTTTGCTTCTTCATGAAGTAGGACTTGACTGTATAGTATCTGAAACAGCCTTGGCGCTGCACATTGACTTTTGCACAGTAGACATAAGATAACTGAAGTCTTGCAATAACTACAACTGTTTCTTGTCCTTGTATCTTCTCCAATCTCTGTCTCGATGTTGCTCAATCTGCATCCTGCAGTCAGGTAGTACTTGGGAATGGGCCTGATGAAGAAAGAAGAGTTACTTCTGTATGGAATATTTTTGTAAAGAGAGTATGAATAAAACTTTCGTTTTGTTCTTGAGCTTAATCTTCTAAATTCCTTTTAAACAAAGCATTAAAAGGGTCAGTGTTTGAACTGAGAAGACTGTAGGTTAAAGTTGAAACTTCATGCTATCATCCCCAATACCGGAGGTATTGCTTTTCTCACTTGACACTTCACAATGAGAATTGGAATGTAAATCGTATACAGTGACTCACTGTTGCAGAGAAATTACAAAATATAAGACTAGTACAATCCACCTGCCTTCTAACCAAAACTTAACTTTCAGAAGCCCAGAGTCAAACTCCTAATATTAGAAGCAGAAAGTTGAATAGGACTGCCATCCATCTATACATAACATAATTAAACTAGTTTTCATAAGAACGGAGTTTAGACAAGAGGTGCAAACTTAAGTGTTTGACCCTTTCGGGCCTGGTTTAAAATGTTAACCTTTCTGTTACAGTGGTTGAAGTGGTGATTTCTGGCTGTCAAGTGGAGTTTTGTGGCTGTCATAATCAAAGATAATAAAATTAAAGCAGCACAGATGTATCTACCTCTCCTTCTTCCTTTCCGACCACCTCTAGAAATGTGCTAGATGCTTTTGATTTTGGAATGCCTCTGTGCTTGCGTGGTTTCATGACAGTTGCCGTCCCTGGTTTAAAAAATGAAAACAGAAAACACTGCTATTATGCCTAATTAGTTTCGTTTTTCATAGCTAAATGCAGAATTGATTTTCAAGATATTTGTAATAGTTAGTAATGAATGTCTAATAGTTTTTTTTTCTTGCCCTTATAATTTACTTACACATTTTTACCTGTTTCTGATGCAAAGTAATAGATAAAACTTTTTTCTCTGTCTTTAGATTCACAGAAGTAAAAACAAATGGAAATTTCATCTCAAAGATGGCATCATGAATCTTAATGGAAGAGATTATGTATTTTCCAAAGCCATTGGGGATGCAGAATGGTGAAGTTTTAAAAGACAAAACAAAACAAAAAAAACTCCCTGTAAAAGGAAAAAAAAAATCAAAAGCAGGAAAGGTTGAGACTTGGACGTATACTCCAATCAAAATGTGTATCTGCACATCAGAAATAAACAGTAAACAAAAGTATTGGAACAAAGGTAAAATGTGGCAACAAAGACACTACTTCAGATGAGCAAGCCATGGACTGTAGCAGCTATAGCATTGTCTGGGAGCTGGTTTTGTGTGTTAGGAATACCTTAATTATCAATTCTACATACAGGTACCTACAGCTGGTATTTAGCATGTAAGGCTTTGTCCGTCCCCCTCCCCCTTCTTCCCTTGATTTAAGATTTTAAAATACTTCTTCCACTGATTGAAGGAACTCTTCCCTTTGATAGATTATTAATCTGAAAATGCTTATTGTGTGTACAAATCTTTGCTTTGAACACTTCCTTTTGGTAGTGAGGATGGTCAGAATGTTACTTAAACTGCGTGCAAGCTTTGTACAGAAGGGTAAGAATTAAGGTGTTAAATTTTAAATAACTTGTATAAGGAAAATATTTTTAATTCTGATATGCTCATTAATTATTATATCTATTTGTTATTTTCAATTCAGTTCCCCATAAACAGGTGGTTGTTCCTAGCAGTTAAAAAATGGTAAAACGATCATTTATATTTCAAAATTATTTTAATTTCATGTACGTGATACCTTTTATTTAGGGCCGTATTTTTTAAATACTAAGCACCTGTAGCTCCCTCCCCCCCCCGAAAATCAGATAGCTTAACTTGTTAATGATATTCTTGCTGTTTGGTGGTGATTCAGCATCACTGAACTGAGACGAATAATATAGTTTCCACTGATATTTTTAAAAGGCTTTGGAGACCCTTTGAATCAAATGTGTAGGTAATAGCATAACAGATGCATTCCTTCACCTGCTTACTACATACGTAGTCCAGCCATCCACAAATAATTCAACAGACAACACGAATGACTAAATTTTTAATCTAGAAAATCACATAAAAATTCTCACATCCTGGCTGCAACTCTGTTAATCAAAGATTTGCTTTACTAAAAAATATAGCCATAAGTTACTGGCAGCAGTTAATCTCTAAAGTTTCCAGGTGGCATGTAATTTCATGAAGAGAGCTGCACAGCTTTGAGAACACAAATTTTGTTAGAGTATCTTTAGACTCTCTTGGTAACAGAAAATCAAGCAGTCGGATGCACTAAACCTTGTATAGTCACTTTTTCACTTGCCTTTTCCAGAGGTGTGGTTTTGTGGTGGTTTTCTTTTTTTTTTTTGATTGGTTGATTTTTTTTTTTTTTTTTTTTTTGTGAAAAGCAGCAAGATTGCTCCCCCCTCCTTCCCTTCCTCTCCTGAGAAGTGAACACCTTTTCTTCATGCATAAGTTATTCTTGCAAACCCTGCTTTTGGAAATGCGGTTACTTTTGAACGAGGAGAGGGAATGGGCATTATACTACAGAAACTGTTGAGGAAGGAATGTTCCTGTGGCTCACCATTTCAAAACAATTTTTTATTTCATTGGGTGCTTGGAAAGATGATGAATAAAGGACACAGCAAGGATAACTTTAACTAAATGGGGAAGACTTTCAGGAGCAGACATTTGAACGATGATTTCTGACTTTTTTTTACTTGAGAATGAATTTCTTAAACATCATTTAACAAAGTCACAAGTGTATTTTAGCAGGGTATAATGACTGCTCTAATTTTCATTCTCTGATTTACTTGCCTCCAAGTACATTCATAGTCTCAGTAGTACATAGAAAACTCAAAACACATTGTCAGGAGGATTTTTTGATGTGATTTTGTACACCTTTGCTCTCACTGACACAGACTAAAACTGCCTGTAGGCTATGACTAGAGCCATATGGTTGTTAGTAAGCCATCTACATACATAGGCTTTATGAAAAGTTAATTGATGTTTCTTCTAATTCATTCTTAAGTAATGGACTTGTCATTTAGACAATTTAGACATTTTTTGGCTTGGGGCTTCAGGGTATTTTAAACTGTTTGCTTTCTTCTGAACAAAGCAGATATTTTAATTTTTTTTTTTACCACTGTTGACACTTCTGTGTACAACTGCAATGAAATCAATAATGTACCAACTAATTCCTTCCCTCACCTTTCCATATCTGTTTCCAGTAAGTCTTAAGTAGTGGACTTCAGCAAAATTCCCATAATGCTGCACAACCAAACCAATAAAAGGAGAAAAAAAATATCGCTTTAGCTATAGATTCCTGTTTATACTACTGGAACCCAGATTACTTGTAAAACACTTTGTTTTCCTACATCTTAGTGATTTCTTTTTTTCCACCCACATACATATACTAGAAGCTGCATAGCCTTTTTATTTATTTTTTAAAGGATAGCAGAACTTTAAAGGTAACTTAAGCTTAGCCTGTTCTGAAGGATGTTAGTAGCTTTCTGAACTTGCACAGTCTCTTGCAAGCTAACTGTATGGTATGCTTTTCAGATAAGAAGTTTTGTCTTCAAATACAAATACCTGTGAAGTTTTCGGAAAGCCAGTCAAACATGAACATACCAAACTGTGCTCTTATTGCTACATCAAGTGTTCCTTTTTTTTAAATCAAAAAGCATGTTTTAATTTCATTTTATTGTAGCAGCTTGCTGTAAGAATGTAGTTTGCTTAATTTTATTATTGTACTTGAATTTTTAATCATGGTTTTAACAATGTAACTGAACAGACCATTTCATTAGGTTCCAAAGAAACCATTCCTTTCAGAGGGCAAGGGATTCCCATGTTCATAGTTGATAAATTATTTTTTTTTCCCCCTTGGAAATAGGTTTTTTGGTTCTTTTTTTTCCCCATTTAAATAGTTCAGTATTATGGAAACAATTAATGATTTCAAGAGGGCTTATGTTAAAATTTGCACAGATAATGGAGCACCTTTTTATGATGGAAAAATGGGGAAAGATAACTTGACGATTATAACCGTGATGGCTGATGGAAACTTTTATAGCAACTGGGCAAAACTGGGAGTCTTGTGCCTTTTCAGTTTGCATAGTACCTGTTTTGCCGGTATGACAATACTTCTTTTTGATTCCTGAGAGAGTAAATTTCCTGCAGTGCTTCCATCAGAAAAGCAACTTTTTTGCTCTAATTCTGTTGAGTTTTAGTGTGTGCAATCATTTTAAAACATCTAAGTTGAAAACAATTTGAAATATGCTTTCTGTTAAGGAGATAATAGAGAATTTAGTCACATAAGGAACTTTATATTGGACTATTTAAATAAAGTATGTTTTTATTCCCCCTCGGTTGCTGGTTAGTGACAAGATTTCTTTGAGGCTTTTCATACTCCTTGTTCCTACACTGTACTCACAAGTTGCATTTGAACATCGTTCAGTTTCCTAAACACGTTTGAAGTGATAATTGTGGTCAGTGTTTATTTCCAAGATTATGATACGTGATTCTGAAGCACAGTTTCTAAAAAAGAGCAAAGAACATGTTGTGTCATGTAACAGATTTTTTTAATAAATGTTTTTTCTATTTCTGCTGCACAATTAGGAGTGTTAAAGTAAACTTCATTGAATCTGTGAAAATAATTCCACTGCTTGACAGTAATTATGTCACCACATAACACTACCAGAGTTAAAATTTCTTAATTCCAGTGAAGGAGTTGGAGACCTCGTTAACTAACGTTAATTTTGACTCAAACTCTTCAATTTGTAAAAACTCCTTTAAAAACGATAAAGCCCCCCAAAGTTTCCCCCAAAGCAGAAGCTTCCTAGTAGAATGCAATAAGATGTCCGGGAAGTGAACAGTGGTTTTAGGATAAGGCACACTGGATTGATACTGGGCTGCCTTACACAGCATCGTGGAATTTACTGTGTGCCACCCCACCCACGCACCCCCGACTGAAATTAGAGTTCTTTTCAGACTTGAGATTAGTGGCTATACAAGAAGAGGAAACTCGCACATTACTATGTGTTGCTGTCTGGCATTTAAAGTCTTGTTTTCCCATTGTTGTGATTGGTTGGGAAATGTGTAAAAACCAGTCCGTTGGGTTCCCTGTTGTCTACTTTTTTTCAGACAGTTCATGCAGTGTGTCTTTTAGTTATTATTTGGTGGATTAGACATTGTGGAACAAAAGGAGCTTTTTTTTTTTTTTAACAGGAAGAACTACTTTGGGTTAGCTATATGTACAGTCATCCGATGAGACATGTTCCAGAGTGCATAGGGTACCAATAGATTACGGAGTGGGGGAATATCCTTTTTTGCTGTTCTGAGCTACTATTGTCAACTGCTGTTGTACATATACTGTTATGTGTAAGGGGGTAAATATATTTATTATGTTTGTAAAATTCATTCTGTACAATTGCAGATCAAGGTTGCTCCTCTGTGATATACAGGATATTATGTTTCAAAGGCCATGCTTGGAATACAATTAGAGAACTTAGTATTTTGATGTACTAAGACCTATTTTAAGTTTAATATTTTGCCTTTGCAAAAACTTTAATTAAAGATGTTATTTAAAAATGTTTGCCACTTCATTTCCTATCTTGCATGTGCATTTGTTTAATATCTGAGACTTAATGACTACTGTGTAATAACAGGGGAGATTTCTGAATTTATTTTCATCACACAGGTAACTTCACTGTCACCTACTTGTTGAGTTTGCCTTGTAGCTTCCTGTTTAGCATCGTCATAGCATTATAAAAGAAAAATAATCACATTTTAATCTTGAGGCCAGACTTCCATATTTATTTAAGAATTTTCTCCCTGTGGTAACCTGAGACTTAGTTCTTGAGACAAAATTGATTGAGTAATTTGGTATGCCATCCACACATTAGTCCTGTAAATGGAAATGCAAGACAGTATCGAGAAGTAAAATACAGACCTCTTGGGTGAGAGCTGGCTGATCATAAAGGTTTCTCCTTCACCAGTGAAAATGATTTGACAGAACTGCATTCAGGGTAAGCAGTTATCTTGAGACATGTCTTGTGCTTTAATTTTAAACCTAGATTTTGAACTTGAATTTCTGAATATAATTAGAAAGAAGGTAAGCTATAGGCTACACAGCCTGTATGGGCGGTTGTATTGTGGAATGTGGTGATTT
Organism: Psophia crepitans; assembly: GCA_013399095.1. Classification (NCBI taxonomy): domain Eukaryota; kingdom Metazoa; phylum Chordata; class Aves; order Gruiformes; family Psophiidae; genus Psophia; species Psophia crepitans. Next base: position 104,654 of record VWZZ01003707.1, on the reverse strand, counting down.
TGAAGTCATCTTTTAGCTATAGTGGTATAAAGGCATAGCAAAGTAAGAATCATGAGGATTGGATTGTTTGGCTTTTTTTCCTAGTACTAGAGAATTTGTTTTTTTTTTCCTCCTCATACTTTCCTTACCCCCCTCAGCCCTCAACACTTGGACAGCCCTAAAAAAAACAACTGCTTTTCCCATAAAATTTGCCTTATTTGTCATCTTGAAAAGGATTTGGAGATGATTTTGCATAAATATCAGACATTATGATGTTTTACCAAAAAAGATTATTACTGTCAGAGCTTGCATACTATATAAGAAAAAAACAGCTTGGCAAAATGGCTTGTTGTTCTGTTTTCAAAAGGACTCTAAAAAGAGAAGGGAAATCAAATCAACATGGTGACAAATCAGTAGCAAACTCAAAACACAAAACAAACCCCTGGGATTTCATCCCTATAAGGAAAGGTGAGAACATTGTAATTGTGAAAGTTAATTGTACTCTCCCACCTGTGCACAAGCAAAGTATTTCAAGGATATTTTTGGGGCAAAACCAAGTAGATCTTAAAATACCTGATATTTTTTTTGCCATCAGTGTGATTTCTTTATGGCTTTATTATATTAATTGCAGAGGTATGAGAGGATAAGAATCTTTGTATAGCTTTCAGTATGTGTCCATTTAGTTTCAACTACTCATCATTCTTTACAACTTGTCTTAAACTGTATCAGCTTTAGACTCTGTGTTTTGTTTTGTGTTTTCACATGGAGATCCGTTTGTAAAATACTCTGTTAAAAGACTGAAGGTCTTGCTGCTTGTTTTCAAAGCAGACTCTGTTGCTCTTTTTTCAAACTTATTTTTTTGCCATTAATGGCATTATGCCAAAACCACTCTGATCCTTTCAGATGTAATGACCTGTATAGTGCAACCAAGTGAACTGCAGTTGAACCACTTCTGACCTTCAGTGTGGCTATTTAATATTCAGAAAAGTGTTTTTATGACAATTTTTTTGCTTTAGAGTGAAGGCTTTCCCAGTTATTTTTGTGTGAAATGCCTGTGCAATTACACCTTTCTACATCGTATAATTGTGCGTGTCCTGGCTTGGCCTGAAAGAGGTTATCTGAAATAATGAGGTAATGTGGAGAGAGACTAAACAACTGGAAATAGCTCTTTGTGTTACAAATGATGCTGAGTTGCCCATGACGGTCCGTAGGTCAAAAAACCCTCTCTGAAGGTGGATATTGGTGAACTGGTACTGTAAAATGCCTTTTAGTGATAACTATTTTAAAAAAATAATGTAGCTGGATGTGTTTGGCTTACACGTTTGGCTCTAGTTTTTGTTTTCATTTTTAGTTCCATTTTGTAAACAAAAAGCTAGCGAAATTGAAAACAGCAAGTGTTCAATTTGGGTAAGTGTATTTCAGTAACAAATCCAAAACAGATACAATTAAATTTTAAAAATGAAAAAATCTTGTCACACAAAGGGTGTGTTACGTGTGGACTCGTGATTCTGTCAAGGCAGAAATGCCTTCCCTTTGCTAGAGGTACCAAATGAAGCAGAACTGTGCTGCAGACAAGCCCTCTAGAGCTCTGGAGCAGAAGACACATTTGAATCCCAAGAGAGTTTGGATGCTGCTTTACAAGTGCCGAGCTCTTGGGATTTAATGCCAAAGTATAGAAAAACCTTTCAAAGCTGGTGATGGAAAAACCAGTTTGGACTAGCAAAATAAGGAAGGCTGTCTTTTCTGCCACACCACCTGGCTTCCTGGTTGTTCCAAAGGCTTATTCCCATTTCTCGTAGGAATCCTGCTGCAAGGCCCTTGGAGATAGGGTTCCTCGTGTGCTCTGCTGTGCCGATGTCCGAGGATTTCATACAGAACTTTTCCCTCAGAGGAACTGGCTGACTCCAGGTGGGCTGTCTGGATTCAACAGGTAACGTCTCCTGGGAAACCTCGTGTTCTGGGGAGCACAGCATTTCTAAAATGGATGTATTGCAGAACTCACGCTGTGGAAATGCACCGTGTAGGTTTTGACGGGGTGCCTGTTTTTCAGAAAACTCGGAATTTTTGCAGCATGGAAACTTTCCTTCTGAACTTGCCTTGTTTTAGCTTTTAACAAAGAGCATTAGTGCTGGGAATGATATTTCTGACAAACTATTTTTTGTGGACTGAACTTGTCTGGTTTTAATAAGTGATTTTAATCTTAAAACATTAAAACAACATGGGATTTTTTTTCAAGCATTTGTAGAGAGCTGACAAATGCCTTGAGTGTAATGATGATACGGATGTTAAAAATGGGTTGGCTAAAGAAGAAATATTCATACTGCAGACACTTCTGCAAATATCCCTTTATTTTGGGAGGGGACAGAAGGAAAGTGGAGCAGGTCTTAATTTTAGCAGGTCAAGTTGCTGTTAATGTTTATTCAGAATATCTTTTGGCTTTCATTTTCTGTCCTAAACAGTTGTCATGTCCTTAAGTGAGTTTTCAAGTTCTCCTTGAGGTTGCTGTGTATATGTTGTCAGGTGGCTTAAATAACTTTAGATAATAGGTAGAAAACGTGAAGTACTTTCATCAAATAGAGCATGAGGTTTCTTCCATTGTAGAGAAAGTAGATGTAAAGAGAATCTGGAAAGAGGAAACTGAGAGAGCACAGAGGATAAAGATAGAAGAAGGTACCCAGACTACTTGCGTGTATCAGGAATAGTGTGGCCAGCAGGAGCAGGGAGGTGATTGTCCCCCTGTACTCAGCCCTGGTGAGGCCGCACCTCGAGTACTGTGTCCAGTTTTGGGCCCCTCACCACAAGAAAGACATCGAGGCCCTGAAGCGTGTCCAGAGAAGGGCAACGAAACTGGTGAAGGGGCTGGAGCACAGGTCTTATGAGGAGCGGCTGAGGGAACTGGGACTGTTTAGTCTGGAGAAGAGGAGGCTCAGGGGAGACCTTGTTGCCCTCTACAACTACCTGAAAGGATGTCGTAGTGTGGTGGGTGTTGGTCTCTTCTCCCAAGCAACAAGTGATAGGACAAGAGGAAACTGCTTCAGATTGCTCCAGGGGAGGTTTAGGTTGGATATTAGGAAAAATTTCTTCTCGGAAAGAGAGGTTGGGCATTGGAACAGGCTGCCCAGGGCAGCGTTCAAAATGCGTGTAGATGTGGCACTTCAGGGCATGCTTTAGTAGACATGGTAGTGGTGGGTTGACGGTTGGACTCGATAATCTTAGAGGTCTTTTCCAGCCTTAAAGATTCTATGATTCTACTTATAAAAAAGTCAAAGATAGAATGCAAATGTACTTAGTTGTCAAAAGAGAAGTGTATGTAAAGAATAAAAAAACAGTTGGTTTTTTGTACTGGACTGTCAATGGAAGGTGTACCCAGCAGTGTGCCAGCCACCCTTCCCGATTGCTTTTTATCAAAATATACTTCTCGCTGCTTTATGCCGACGTATCGTTGCTGGGTTTAATTGGAAGTCTGTAGCGGGCTAAACCAGAAATGATCTGTTGTTTCCATAACTCCCTCTAGGCAGCAGCAGTATTCCACATATGATTTAGGGAATTCTTTTCACTACAGTCAAACTGAAACCAGCACTGCACATGCAGCACAAATACAACCTTCATGCCGTTTGATATTTCAGTGCTATCGTGCACACGCCAGTCAGCCACAAGCCGTGGAGCAGGCAGACATTCAGACAGCGCCTCAGAATCGCAGTTTTTTGTCAAAACCCATGTTACTGCTTGGATTTGATTTGTTGCGGCTTTGCCTTCACAGAAGACAGGGAGCGCTGTCATTTTTCTTCACTTTTCAAAGAAAAGCCGCTGTCATTTCAGCTGGAACTGCTCAGCTGTAAGACAGCCGACGTGGGTCTGGCAGCCTAGCCCAGCTGCCAGTCTCAGTGTTTGCACCAGGGAGGCTCTTCTGGGCAGCAGAGTAGGTCTTACGAAAAGTATCACCATGTACGTGCAAGTAACAGTCCAACAGTTCCAGTCGCTTTGCAGTGACTGTTTAGTGAGCTCTTAGATACGTGGTGTGGATGAAGCTGATACTCACAACAGATTTTGTTCCTTAAAAGAGAGAAGAAAAATAGTGTACCTGGAGGAGGTTGTCCTCTTCGCAGCTGTGTAGCGAATAGCTGAGAACCAAAATGAGTGTGCTTCTCCTTCTCGAACTAATTAACAGAGCTCTGTGAGCTTCAGCTGGACTGCACAGATGTGCAGCAGTAAGGATACAACTTCAGACGACCGCACTTAGAAGGCTTGGCATTGCATATGATCAGGGCAATACAGAAAGCTCCTGCACAAAAAGTAGAGCTGATTCCTATTAATCCTGGAGAAGGGGAGCTCTTGGAGGGAGTAAGTTCAGGATGGCTCCAATGAGATACAAGTGCTGTGCTACAGCTGATGAGACTTTCCCATGTTTTGGAATAGTTATCCAGTATTTTCATGGGGGGAAATAAGCACAGGCAGTCACAAAACCTACAAGTTTCCACAGGGTTGGTATCCTGTCTAATCTGAGAACCTGATAATTTGAGGTACCGTGACAATTCATACCGATGTCTGTGCATGGGCGGGGGTAGGTGTGGGGTTCTGCTGATGAAACACTCTGCGTGTTGATCTCATAGAACTTCCATTTATTCACTTTCACATCATTATTTCTAATTGCACAAAAATAAGTCGGGTCAGATGGGGGTGATTAAAGAGATCACGTGTATTTCAGCTTTGTGCAGTCGTATTATTGAACCAGCATGAATTCTAGGTTGACGATGCTGTCAGACAGAATCTCTCTGTGTGTGTCACTAAGACCTCTTAACCATCTTCTGTTCCAGGGCATGATGATGGCCCTTCAACACCTTGTGCCTTAGCCCCGCAAAACCTGCATCAAAGTGCAGTACAATGTCTTACGTTTTCAGAATCCCTACCAGGGAGGAGGGCAGCCCATAACTGGTGTGATGTGCAGCTAATTTTGTGCCTCCCCCTGTCCAATTGTAACTGCAACCCAGAAACCATTTGATTAATTGGTGAGTTGAGTGAGGGTGCCTGGCACCTGTTAGAAAAACAGTGCTACTATCCCTCATCAGCCCGGCCAAACTGCCAGGAAAGGGAGGGTTTGGTTCATTTTAACACATAAGCATAGAAGGTCTGCTCAAATCAAACTATCAAACTTCACTTTGTAAGGATTTTTTTTTTGTTACAGATTTACCAAAGACTATGCTACATATTCCAAAGAATATGCATTAATATTTAAATTATCCAACTAGGAAGGAAATGAAACTGCATTTTGTTTATGTGTATAAACCAAACGCTATGGTAGTGATTTGAAATTTACCTTTCGTTACTTGTGCTATTTTCAGATTCTGGGATACCATAGTGGGGTGTGCTTTTCTTTGACTGTAGCTGACCTGTTGCAGATGGTGTCATCTAGAACAGATGCCTACTCAATCAACAAAACTGCATCTGTGTACAGGTGGGGAGAGAGGAGACTAGCAGAGGTCAGCTATAGCCAGTTTAAGTTAAATTGCTCGGAGAAAGTTCTGGGTCCTCTTAGCGAAGGCTCCAGCTCAACTTCACAGCTTTTTGCCAGGTGGTGCAGCTGAACCTGTCTTTGCTTCTGAAAGCAGAAGAAAAGCGGCTGCCATGGCACAGACCAAAAGTCCATCTATGCTGGAATCCTGACGGTGACAGCTGCTGGCAGCATGTGGCGAGCGAAGCATAAAAGAACAGGCTGGTGTGTATGATACACTCCCCAAGTACTCCCTCTCACCTGCCATGTGTTCACAGTTCAGAAGCATCCTGAAACACGGGTTTTGTGGTTTTAGTATCTTTCCGCAGCTTTCTCTTCCATGAATTCTCAGTCTCTCCCTAAACGCATGTAAATTTTATTACCCACAGCAGCCTTTGGCAAGCAGTGCAGTAACTCAGCTACTCCAGCCTGCTCCTGACTTTATCGAGCTTTGTTGTCTCCCTTCTAGTCTGAGGGGTCCTACTTTACTTAGTGATTCCTTAGCTGTAACTCCAAGCGTTTCATTCTCCTTTCTGCCTTACTCTGAAACTTTTCCAGTTGTATTATATTGTTTTTCTCTTGCAGAGATAAGAGCTACATTATTCGAGGTGCAAGTTTATACCGTGATATAGTAATTACCATTTTTATGTTCTGCTCCTTTCCCAGTAATATAATTGATTTGCTTTTTTGATCTCCAGGAAGCATAAGCTGGTATTTTCGTGGACTTACCTACTGTACCCCAAAGATGTTGTTCCTGAATTGGGGTTGTCAGCACAGAGCACACCATTTAAGCTGTCAGTTTGTCATTTTTTACCATGTGTTTTATATTTATCTACACTGAATTCCTCTTGCCAGTCATTAAGTCTTGAGAAGTTTTCCTACAGTTCTTCATAGCCATCTGTTTATCTTATTGCTCTGAATATCTTAATGTTATGGCAAACTTTGTTTTCTTACTGTTCACGCCTTTTTCCAGGTCCCTTATGCATATATTGAAGAGCACAGGTCTCCTAGAAAGAATTATTTATGCCATGTCACTTGTTGGCCAGTTGGATTTTCTTCTTTCCTGTAAGCTTAATTGTCCTAGCTGCTGCCAGTTAGCATCTACAGCTGAGAAAAAGCTTTCCTTGCACCCTAAAGCTTCATGTAGGAGGGAACACAGTTTCAGGCAGTGGCAAGGTGCACAGGTACTAAAGTCAGCGAAGTTTTTTTTTGGCATGGGGAGGGTATGTCAAGAGAGAACTGATCTTTGAGCACTTTGACAGTTTTCAGCAGTGGGAGTTGTCCCTCACGTGTTTTTTTCGAGGTAATACAAGAATCCATATGGCAAAGATAATATTTTTTTTTTTCCCCCAACTGATGAGAATTACTGAACATAAAATTCAGCAGCATAAATTTCGGCAAATTTGGGACAAGGGGCTTTGCTGTGAGGGAAGACTTAGTGGGAGGGTGGGATCTTCTGTAAGGTTGCTTATGGGCAGATTCATTCAGTTATTCTGAGAATTCCTGCAGTCTCTCCACCACACAAACTTCTTCCTCTCCAAGTTGGTTTTTTATGAGGTATCCAATCCTCAGTCGCTGTGGCTGTCACATACACGTTAGGTTTAGAAAGAAGAACGGAAAAGGTCAGACTCCAGATTTAGTCTTTTGAAGAGGACTTCATGGCTAGTAGGTGATTCTTCTGATTCTCTTGGATGCAATTATTGATGGTTTTGGAACCCCAGAGCTCAACAGTGGTACTAGTATTCCTTTCCATCTCTGCTGCGATGAGATGGCCATTTTGGACATCCCTTTCCCAGATAGTGGTGGGAAAAAAACCCAAAACCTCTGTCAGTGTGTTATGTGGTCAATCTTTTTAGCTGTAGGCCAGCCAAGGAGAGCAATAAAGCTGAGTCCAAGAGAAATTGTATTAACTTCTTTTATAGGAAAAATATTTTAAAACCTTCAGAAAAACTTGCTGAGCCTGTTACAATTTCAAACAAAACATTTTATTCCAATGGTCTGCATTATTTCTAAAGTATTCTAGAGAAAATATGCACTGAATGCCAGAAATAATAAGTTTCTGAGACAGATTTAAAATAGCAAGTATTATGTAAGGGTGTATGCAAAACCAAAAATGGCCGAAGGGATTCCTCAGAGCAGAAATGCGAGAGAAATATGTATAGGCTACAACCATTTACAAGAAAAAGTCTGGCAAATAAATTATTTTAAGTCTATTGCCTGGATCTTGCCAATAGCTTTTAAAATATTTTTTTATCAAGTTAAGCACAAGAAAGAATATGCAAGACATACACCAGAAATAGCAAACTTGGTTCATAAAGGCAATATCACAGATTTCTTTCAATAGACAAAAAATATATGCAACGATGGGAGATTATAAACTTCACTGGTTTATAAATTATCCATTAGTAACAGCAAACAGCTGTATTAATTCAAAAGCATACTGCGATTGATCTAACATACCGCATCTTTCCCGTGTCCTACTAGTTTCCATGGAACATACATTCAGGTTTGGTTTAAGGTAAAAAGTTTGAAATAAGTGATCTGTGTTACTTTTAAAATAAATGTTGATATAGTCTTTCCTTTCTTTCTGAAAAAATACGATTTAAGCTTAGATTTTCTTTTCCACCGGTACACTAGTATCTATGAAGTCTGTAGCACAGATGTACAGTTTGTCCATTAGAGCTTGATTGTCTTCACTGCTGCTGAGATACTCAAAAAAGGCACTCAGGAAACTTTTTCTCCCTTTAATGATTATTCCGGCATCAAAAGGGTGACAGAACCCAGCAGGCAGGGGGTGCATTTCAACATAGCGCGTTTTGTATGGGAATCTCGGGCACGGCCAGAGCATTCCAAATGCAGCCATTTCAAGAGTAGGAAATCTTGCCGATCCACACACATAAGAAGCTCCCTTTGTGTTTCTGATTCACACCAGGTGAGTTCAGATCACAGAAGAGAAGGTCATAAATTATCATTTCCGTGGTTTTCAGCAGTTTGGTTTCAGAGTTTGCTGAGAATCAACCAAAAATGGAAGCATGCCCCTCCCCAAAACAGGCAGCTAAATTAACTGTAATGTAATAGTGTAGATTTTTAATGGCACTAACAATGACAATAACTTTTTTTATGAGACCGTCTCACAGGGTTGGTGAACCTAGACCCATGTTTCTACTCACTGAAGCGGCCTGCATTTATAATCAGGAATATGGAATCAAACTGAGTTTGAATTTGAGTATGTACATGGCACTTACAGTCATGCAATTTCCAGCTGTAGCAGTTTGAAGGGCTCTACCATTAAGTTTTTCTGGACACTACTAGCCCACATTATAAAAGATCTGACTGTTGTCTGGTCAAATGAATTACAGTTCCTCAAAGACTGTAATTCCATTGAAACCAGTATAGATGTTATGAAATGAACTTTAAAATACCCACCTGAAGGCAAAGATTCACCCAATATTCTCCACTCTCATGGTAAGCCTTCCAAATAACAAGCGTTAACAAGCACGTTGGTGCAGAGCAGCTCCTGATGTCTGCAGGAGATGTAGAGAGCCAGGCCTCGGTTTGTTTGTGGTGTATGGATGAACTGAGCACAGCTAAGCTTGATCTTGGTCTGGCCTCATCTAGCAGCAGGTATGGCAGAAGGATGCTTTAGTGCTTCACTGGAGCAAAAGGCTCTGGGTTGCTCCTTGCATCTAACCGTGGATTTCCTTAAGCACAGTGTGGAGAGTATGTGTCTAAGCTACAGGCTATGGCCAGCCAGAAGTGATGTGTTTTACGTAGTTGTACTGCAGACATTGCAAATAAGTCAGATGACGAATCTCACTACAAGATGGAACGATGCTCTTAAAACAGGGAGGATCTGGCCATTAGCCTTCAATTCAGTAACTGAAGGGCGTGCAGTAACCTGAAGGCACGATCCCTTTATCCAAGTGTAGATTTGAGGCAGCTCAACATAGCAGGTGCTAAAAGGAAAGTCATTCTGCCCGCTAAGAGAGGGGTAAGGTGAGAAAGCAGTAGTTACAGGGTGTTCAAATAAACGTGCTCAGATTAAACAGTGCTGGAGTCAGGTAAAGAATGGGTAACTGGGAGAAAATTTAGTACAATCTGAAGTGTCAGCCACCAAAAAAATACATCACTAACTTGATAGGGTAGACTGATCTTCAAGACAAATTCAAACTAAACCATGTCCTAAGCAGACTGATCGAAAAGCGAGAGAGTGACAGTAAGGGAATTTTTGCAGCACACAAAAACAAATGCCCTAATGTTTCTTACCTGTTACCTTATGAACAGCCGCAAAATCAATGCCATTGCCTCTTGCCACTATAAAGGCAACGTGACGAGGCTTCTTTTCCCACCTCATTCAACTAACCCAAGACCTACAAACAAAAGAGTAGCTTTGTTTTAGGTCAGGACGGCAGAAGCAGAAGGAATCTATTCCATTTTAGGCTGTGGTGGAAGTTTTAGAAATGTGCTATTAGAAAAACAATTGAACCTTTTTTGACACATAGGCAGTTGGCATTTGAGAACTTCAACCTTTAATATTTATTTTTTAAATATCCTTTTAATTATAAAACTTCATGTCCTTTTTTTTAGTCATACAAGTACCCCCAAGTTTTATGCTTGGTCTCCTGCTTCCATAATTTGTTTAGATGAGAGTATATTTCATGTTTGCTGAGTTTATATATATTAATTTTCCTATTTAGATAGAGTGTTTGTAGCTACTTCCAGCATTACCATCAGAACAGCATGTTTTGACCTGCACTGATAAGAGTGTGAGACAAGAGGTTTGAATGAGTGACTCGTCTGAAAGGCGACTGCTCTGAAGGTGTTCTCAGACATCACAAAGGATAGTCTAGGGAAAAATTATATGGAGAATGTTATCTTCTCACTTGATTCACTGTATGCACGACCACTTCTTGACCAGATTGTGGCTGTGATTTGAGACGTTATAGCTCAGTTTGCTTGCATTCTTCCATGAGAATTTGGTTCTGCATTGTCACGGCAGGAAGGTAATCATTGCCTGGGTCTTGCGTGCTTGTAAGTATCTGACCTATCCCTCGGCTGATTCTCTGCCCGCAAGAGCCGCTGTTGTTTTTGGCTGAGATTGTCTGACCTCTGTAGACTTGGGCCTGATGCTCACATATACCGAACTTGCTTAGCAGGATAAACACGTCTCTTCGGAAAGCTTTGGTGAAAATAGCGTAAAGGAAGGGGTTGGCACAAGAATTGAGCGGGTAGAAGAGTACCAGCAAAATCTTGGAATTGGTGACAGTTATCAATGGTTTGTTCATAATGGCAGATAAAGCATGGAAAGAGATGGGAGCCATGCACAGAAAGTCAGTGAAAATCAACACGGCCATCCGCTTGGCAATTTTGGTGTCTTTGTCCCCTGACTTATACTGAGGGTTTCGCACGGTTACATAGATTTTTATGTAGCACGCGCAAATGATGACGAAAGCAATGATGTTACATAGTAAAACGAAGACGACATAGGCTTCTGCCACCGGCGTTTCAGTGTCCATAGGCAAACAGATGCTGACTTTGCTATAGCTGCTGACGCCGACCAGTGGCAAAAGGGCAAGAAGAAAACACGAGAGCCACCCTCCCAGCATGATAACCAAGGCATGCCGGAGGCGAATCTTCCGATCTGGGCGCATGGCAAAAGTGATGGCGTACCAACGCTCCAGGGTGATCACGGTCAGTGTGTACACAGACAGTTCGCTAGCAAAGACCGTGAAAAAGCCAGCTGTGTTGCAACCAGGCCCAGTCTGCCACTCTATAGCATGGTTATAGTACTCTGACCTGGTGTAGAGATCCACTGAAGCGATCAGGAGAAGGTATAACCCCATGCAAAAATCAGCGAAGGCCAAGTTACACATCAGAAAGCGTGGTACAGTCAGTTTGTAATGGCTGGTGAGAAGGATGAAAAGGACAAAAATGTTACCTAGGATGGCTAGCAGGTTCACAAACCACACCACAACCCTCAGAAATTGATATCCCATTATATCCTCACAGGGATTAAACTCGTCAGGCTCTGGAGTGCATATCACGTCTTCATTACCTCCACAGACAGGATAGTCATAATGACTGTCAAAGGTCTGGATGTCTTCCATTTGAGGGTTCTTGAGTTCTTGGCCAAACCCAAGATTTCCTTCTCCATGCTCCTTCAAAAAAATGTAATAATGGAAATTTTCATGAAAATTTGTGAACTTGGGGTTCTTGTCATACACAGTATCAGTGTGGTCTGTGTATTCTTCTGCATAATCTTTATAAAATGGACCTCTGAGAGCTCTGCCTGATCTTCTTTTACGAAAGCTGTGACTGCTACTCTGGTTACATGTCAGGTACTCCAGGATTCTGAAAGAGTAGAGAGCAAAATCACTGCTGGCATTTACAGTCTGACTGGAGTACAGCAAGTATACAAAGGGAACACTTCAAAAGCAAATCACTGTGAATGAAAACATAGCTATAAAAATGTGGTCGGATATATTTTGTTAACAGAATGTGTAACGAACAATAAGCTGAAGTGTTTCTGGGCTTTTTTTTAAACTGTATTTTTCTTTCTCTGTTGCTATCAGCTATCTCCAGTAGTAATTTGGCTTGTTCAGCATCCATAATCCCTCTTCCTTCTTGGGAACTACATTCTTAGTAAGTAACAAGACTTTTATCTGCTATTTAAAACTTCTTAGATAATACAGTATTAATTTCCTTTTGACTTTTGCTCACAAATCAATTTCTGGCAGAACTTCCATCATTTTAATTTCTATTCAGAGTATTTCCTATAGATGCTTTACAACTAGCTAGCAGTGTAATGCTTGGGAATCCTGTACCTCATGGTGTGATGCACCTGTATTTGTAGTTGAAAATTGTTCATATTTTTCCTAGGGGAAAAATAATATATAAATTGACATAAAATTTTTTGATCGCTGTGGTCCACTGCCGCATAACCTTTAGCATTTCTCATTTCCAGGTGTGTAGAGTTCAAGATTGCTTACAATTTGAAACAGCTTACAATTTAGTCTGAAAAAATTTCTTCTCTACTAATAAACAAGCAAAGACTTGTTTCTTTCAGTCGTTAGATTGTGCTGGGTTCTTGCTGCACAGTCTTCCTGTCCGGGTTTTCAATCTCTCTACTCCTCCATTTTATTTCTGTCCTTACTTTCCCAGTCCATTGTAGCTGTGAATGTTCCTGCTTTGTGAGTTTATTGTTGAGGAATTAATACATTTATCATAGTATATTTTTAATATGCTCTGCCTTCCAACAAAAAATTCTGCACTACTGAAGACTGGGGCAGTCTTCCTAAATCAGGGGCTGGCCTAGATGAGAATTCTCCAAACCTTACTAAACTTTGGAGAAATTTACAATGGATTTGTATTCTGCAGTAAAATTATGCTGCTAATTACAGTAAGTCGTCTCCCCTCCCTCCCCCTAGCGGATGTCCTGATGCAACACAGCAACTCATCTATAAACATAGGGGTTTTTTTCCAAAAGCTGTCGGCACCTGGTCCGATGGGAGGCCGGAAATCCTCCTGAAATGGAATTTGAAATAACCCATCTACAACGATATTAAAGAATCATTTATTCTGAGCCTGTCAGTTAGATAACAGGGAAGACATGAGGCTATAACCCCTCCAAAACATCTTTTTCCAGTCCTGGAAAAACATATTCTGTGTTATAGCACATTACCCTTTTTTTTTTTTTTTAATCCCTTTTAATTCTGAGCTCAGCAGAAGGAGCTGATGCAAAAGGTCCTTCAAATTCTTATACCAAAAATTCTTTCTTCTGTCACTTTTAAATTGTAATCTTTATTTCAGAGAATGTCCTCTATACCTAGAAAAAAACAGTCGTAAAAGTGCCAGTAGACATAATTTTATACTAATGCTAAAGTGCCAATGGATGCAATTTTATATTAATACTAAAACATTGTCTTCACTTACATTCAATTTCAAAGTATGTAAGTTGTAACGCTCACCCGCTGGCTTTTTTCCAGCTCTTGAAAGCACAGCAGTGACTTGGATATGATAGGTCAGCTCGCATTAGCTGAAGAAATACCTTTACAGCTGGTAATTTCTTTAAAGTCCACGTATTTTTGGCCATTAGTTCTTTAAGGCTTTCCAGTCCTTTGGCTGGGAGGTTAGCAACGGCTGTTCTGGAGACATCCCTACGTAAAGGAAGAAAAAGACAAATGTCAGGATGTCCAGCGACTGGATCAGAATTTCTTTCCAGATTCTCACAGTAACTTAGGAGGTCTACAACAAAAATCAAATCCAGAGGGAGGTGAGGATTTCATATCATTTTGCTAGGTTCTGATACCATTCAAATTTAAGTAGTGTATGAATTCCTCCTGTGGTTTTCTGTTTTTTTAAAGCTCTTGTCTTTGATGTCCCATAGTGCAGAATATGAATGATAAAGAAATGTCAGGACTTTTAAAATTGCACCTTTAAAACCAACTAAATATAAATACATATGCAAACCCAAAGTTTTAAAAATTCTTTAAATAAATCACATCTTCCATTGGAAGAGCTATTTTCTGTTAGACCTCTTTGGACTCATTTTAACTTATTGGGATACTTCAATAGAAAGCATTGTAATTGCTAAAACAATATTTTCATAAACCGCAATTAAAATCTTCTATCTCAGTCCATCCTGAAACTCTCACAAAATTTAGTATTATGTTTGCAGCTTTCTGTTTCTCTGGTACTGGGTCCACCTTGGCAGATACCTTGCATGGTTTGTGGGGGAGGTGAATTTCCTTCAGAACTGCCAAGTGACTGTCATCTGGTCCTGTTAGTGTTTTCCACTTATTTTTTGCTGCTTCTACTGGCACTTGAAGTCAAGGTGTTTTCTCAGACTTACCATTTGTAAAGAAGTAAAAGAAAGTTCTAGCATAGGAACATTGAACACTTTAATAATGAACACCTAAATAATAAATAATTCAGCTTTTTTCTGTGCATTGTTTCCCAAAAGTGCTGTTCTTACCCCTCTGAAAGTCTCCCGCACTGGCTAATTTCTTGGACCTAAATGAAAATTACTGTTAATTTTGTGCTGTAAACAAATTGCTTCTAAAAACGTGGGTTGGCTCTGCATGCTTTTTTTCTTTTGACTTGCTTGTATTTGTTTTTAAATTGAGTTAGGAATTGCTTACCCTTTTTGTAGGAGGACTTTTTTACATATATGTCACAACTGGTTGATTTGAACCACATAAACTATGTCTTTGTTCTTCTACAGTCCTTTTTGATAGGTGGTGTGTGTTTCTCCCAAGCCCCTGAATTGGCTTTTAGAAGAGCCTGAATGCTGCCTGCTATCATTTTATCTTTAAAGAATCACAGAATAGTTGAGTTTCCAGATCATCCAGTTTGACTTCCCTGCTCAAAGCAGAGTCACCTGGAGCAGGTTGCTCAGAGCTGTGTCCTGTTGATTTCTCAGTATCTCCAGGATGGAGACTCCACAGCCTCTCTAGGCAACATGTTCCAGCATTTGACACCTTCAGAGTAAAGTGTTTTCTTATGTTGAAATCGACTGTCTTGTATTTCAGTTTGGGCCCGCTGCCTCTTGTGTCACTGGAAAACACTGGGGAGACTCTGGCTCCCTCTTCCCAATCCTGTCCCCCTCCCCCTTTAAGTATTTGCACATGCTTATAAGATTCCTTGGACTCTTCTCCAGACTAAACATTTCCAACTCTCTCAGCCTATCCTGCTATGACAGATGCTCCAGTCCCTTAATCAACTTACTGGCCTGCTCCTTGTTGTTTTTCACTAATTTCCTCATTTTATAGAGCTCTCCTTCTGACGCAAAACATCTTCGTAAACTTGATCTTGGACTAGATCTTACCAAGACAAGGCTGGCCTTTCAGCAACCGCCATGGGTCTCCATCAAGTCCTCATGGTGGTGGCAGCTACCTGCAGGAAGGGAACATGGTTAAATGCTGTGTGGTAAGAGGTGTGGAATGGAAATGGCACCTCACAAACTCTTGGGAGTTCTTTGAAGATGTTCTGGCCCAAGCGTATGGAGAAAGATGATCTTGTTTTACAATGAATGGGGATTTCTGGAAAGCCTTCACAGAATCAGATATCTAGGGCCATTGAGGTAACTAACCTGTTGTGTGACAAGGAGAATGTCTCTCCAGCATTAATTAAAAAAATAAGAGAGTGAGGGGAAACGCCTGGGAAGAGATGATGAGTTTTCTCGCTAGAAGAAGGATGGAAAGTGATCTGATATATGAATATACATATCATTGCAGCGAAGGCCCTCAGAGACAAGGCCACCACAGGGACTGCCGAAACGTTCCCAAATAGTCTGGAAAGCGAATGACAGTAGCTGCCACAAAGCTTGTTTCCAACACAAAATAGTACAAGGTGGTGAAAGCTAAAGCTGATTGTCTAAAGAAACAGGAGGATCCTGCAATAGTAAGTGACTGAGCAGTAGAATAATTGACATAGTTCAATATTGATGAATGTAGAGTGCCTTTAGGAAAAAGCAATCTTAACTGTACATGGATGACAATGGAGTTTAATTTATCTGGCACTCTGGAAAGATCTTGGAGTCCTCTCTGCAAACGTCAGGTCAGCGCTATTTAGTAATGTTGAAGGGAAATAGAATGCTAACAATTTTTAGGAAAGAAATAGAAAATAGAACAGAAAAACTGTGTTTTGTAAATCTAAGATGGCTGTATCTTAAATACTACATTGAGTTTTATGAATACTATATGCAGTTTACAAAAAGAGCACAGAAGGTTACAGCAGGGATAATTAAAAGTATCGAATTGTCTATATATGAAACAGTAAGGAGTAGGTAAGGACTTTTGGGAAAAGCTAAGACCAAAAGCAGTAAGAGATGATAGATGCTTTGCGTACTGTAAAGAAGGTGATTGGGAATGATTATTCACTCCTGTGAGATCAGTTTTGGGGCATTAGTGTGAGGCAAGGGATGTAAAAATGAGAAAATTGCATCATTAAATTGCGGAAGCCATTGCCACGGTTCATTGTGCAGGCCAGGTAACAAGAAGGACAATATCCCTTTTTGGTTTGGATTTATTCACAGTTGTGCCACGTTCCCATCAGAAATGACGGGGTCAGGAGGAGCATCCTGGGGCACAAGGGCCACTGCCTTGGAAGCAGCCGCCGAGAGGAGAGGAGCCCCCACGGGGCCCCGCTGCGCAGGGGGGCAGCAGCTCCCGGAGAGCTGGGAGCAGAAGGGAGCAGCCGGCCCAGGGCTCCGGTGGGGGGAACAATTTCCCAGGGAGCGGAGCTGAACGTGCAAAGTCTGTGGCAACTCAGGGAGTGTTATCGAGTGATGTTAAAAAGTCTGAAAGATCTGTTCAGTGAGAAGAAAGGGCTTGGAAGAATTGGTTATAGGACTATGTCATTTCTGTTCTAGCTTACCGAATCCTTTGAACTCTTTTACGTATGGTTATATGGGTTTATTTAAGCAGTTGGGTATTGCTGGTTGTATTTTCACAAACTCTGCTGCTTTTACACTGAGAAGAAGGTACAGGCACAGCTACCTTGATGTTGTAGTTGGCTTAGGATTAATCCTGATGCAGGGCTAGCAATACATGGTTGGTCCCACCCATGGGCCCTATTAAGCACAAGGGCTCGGAAGTTTGGAACTTTCCAAAATTGCCTGTTTGGGAAGTCCCTAACTGCTGGTATGGTGTCTGCCACCAAGAGGTCTTGTGAGCTCTCTGTACCGCGGCTCTTGCAAATGGAAAAGCCTCCTGGGAGTCTGGTGATAATTTGCCTCCCAGTGGAAGACAACTTCTTAGTTACCTTACCGAGCCCACACTTTGTTAGCAGCAAAGTGTGTGTCATCTGGCCAGAGGAATGCGTGGGATGGACAAGGGTTTGGTTACCTTACAAATCCAATCTTGACGATTATCTATTCAGAATCACAATTACTTCATGCAGCGTAGCAGCTGTCTTCAAACTAGCAAGTACAGGATTGAAAATGTTTTAAATAATAATTACTAATCTGCAGAGCAATGTGGGTCCAAGTAGTTGGGAGTTTGTCAAGCTGTAATATCTGTGTCTGGATTCATACAGAAGGGACGTTTTCCTAAATGATCGCTTTGTTCTGTGTCATTGCACAATCAGTCTTGATTTTAGGCTGCTCGGGAAAATGGGAACCGACTGCAGTTATGTCACCCTTGTTAATATCTGATACTATCGATAGCCAAGATGTTGTTTAATCACCGCACTGTTTACATTGCACAGAAGAGCGTCTTGCTACGACTGCTAAGTTATAGCTGGCACACTTAAACACAGGAGAATGGGACAGGGGTCTGACAGACTTGTCCAGAGGATCTGTCTCAAGTTGAAGTGAATATAAAAGAGGTTAGGCAGGACACTGGTAAAATGAATGATAACGAGTCACAAGGACTGGATGGTTTTCACCAAAAAGTTCTGAAGCGGCTCAAGGAGGAAGTAGTCGAATTGGTAAAAGGTGTGTAACCACCAACTTGGCCCCCTGCAGGAAGGCAACAAATGAGCCACCAACGAATGTGATCCATCTGTGGGAAGTCAGCATGTAAAGAGCTTTTGTCAAAATAAGCCCTGCCTTTCTGAGTGTTGTGATTAAGATCTGCTCAGAATCTCCTGGGACTTCCACAAAGCCCTTGAAAAACTCCCACAAAAGGCTGATAGGGGAAACAGGCTGCAACACTCCTTGTGGGAGACGTCAGATTTTCAGGATTATGGTGAAGTGTTAGCAAAATTCTCTTCTAGCCTAGATCCAGACCAGACTTTAGTAGGCATGGTCTGGAGCTCGCTCAGGTACTGAAAGCGGTCAGTGTGCAGTAGTGTAGAGGTCTACACAGTAACAGCAACTCAAGTGCACCAATTTTAACATTGTGGCATGTTAGCAGTATTGTCTTTTCCTCAGGTGCTTACTTCTAAATTTCACGTGACACTTCTAGGGTGTTGCTTACCTCGTGTGAAATTTGCACATTAGATTCCTGGTGGGCTGACCCTGGCTGGAGGCTGGGTGCCCACCAAAGCTGCTCTGTTGCTGCCCTCCTCAGCTGGGCAGGGAGGCGAAAATGGAACGAAAGGCTGGTGGGTCGAGATAAGGGCAGGGAGAGATCACTCACCCATTACTGTCCTGGGCAAAACAGACTCAGCTCAGGGAAATTAGTTTAATTTATTACCAATCAAATCAGAGCAGGATAATGAGAAATAAATTCTTAAAAACACCTTCCCCCACCCCTCCCTCCTGCTTGGGCTTCACTTCACTTTCAATTTCTCTCACTCCTCCCCCCCAGCGGTGCAGAGGGATGGGGGTTGTGGTCAATTGATCACACCATTGTCTCTGCTGCTCCTTCCCCCTTGGGGGAGGACTCCTCACACTCTTCCCCTGCTCCAGCGTGGGGTCTCTCTCACGGGAGACGGTCCTCCACCAACTTCTCCAATGTGAGTCCTTCCTGTGGGCTACAGTCCTTCACGAACTGTTCCAATGTGGGTCTGTCTCACAGGGTGCAGACCTTCAGGAGCAGACTGCTCCAGCGTGGGTCCCCCACGGGGTCCCAAGTCCTGCTAGTAAACCTGCTCTGATGTGGGCTCCTCTCTCCACAGGGCCACAGGTCCTGCCAGGAGCCTGCTCCAGTGCTGGCTTCCCATGGGGTCACAGCTTCCTTCAGGTGTCTCCACCTGTTCCAGCATGGAGTCCTCCATGGGCTGCATGAGAATCTCTGCGCCACCATCATCCTTCCTCCATGAGCTGCAGGGGGACAGCGTGCCTCACCATGGTCTTCACCACAGGCTGCAGTGAAATCTCTGCTCCAGTGCCTGGACCACCTCCTTCTCCTCCTTCACTGACCTGGGTGTCTGCGGAGTCACGTATTCTCACTCCTCTGTCTGGCTGCAATTCCTCTTGGTGTTTTTTTCCCCCCTCTTAACTCTGTTACCCCAGAGGCGCTACCACCGTTGCTCATGGGCTCAGTCTTGGCCAGGGGCAGGTCCATCTTGGAGCCAGCTGGCATTGGCTGTGTCAGACGTGGGGGAAGCTTCTAGCAGCTCTCACAGAAGCCACCCCTGTGGCCCCCCTGCTACCAAAACCTTACCACGCCAACGCAGTGCAGATCAAATGTACAGAGACATGGGAGAGCTTCAGATGAATGTGGAAATGAAACATAGCTTCTGATTTAAGAGATGTTTTTTTCTGAACCAACCGTATATATGATAAAATTTTTAAACAGACACTTAGCTGCTTAGATTTCATTTTTTTTCTGGGTTATTTTTTGGCCTAATTCTTCGTTGTTTTTATGAAGTTAGAAGTTCAAAGCTATATAGAAGGAATAATAGCTTTTGTCAAGAAACTTCTTCACAGCTGGAAACATGCAATTCCAGTATGAAATCAAGTAATAATGAGAATTTAAAAGACAGATAATTGAGAAAATGGGATTGAATGCACCGTTGGGAATTTTTGCCTAATCATATACAGATTTCTGTGTACTGCATACTACAGTAGTTAAAAAAGCATATAATAGATGGGCTTAGAATACAGATATTATTTCTGTCCACTTAAAGATTCTTTAAATCTACAAATTTGCATTGTTTGATTAGCAGAATGCAGAGTGCTCCTGTCGCTCCAAGACTTGGCCTGTGCCCAGTGGCAGGAACAGAACAGAACCTCCTAAGGTAGGAGCCATTCCTAGATTAGACAACAATGTTTTTGAAGAGCACTTCTGCTTTCTAAAGCTAATTAATTACTCCTATGTATCTTGCATGACAAGTTAGTAATTTTTGAATCTGGACTCTATGTTTTGCAAAAGCTAATTGAATAATGAGTCTGACTGTATTTTTTTTGTACACTGTTGAACTTGGGGTCTAGGCAGCAGTTCTTGTTAGTGCATTTAGTAAATCGGATCCGCTGAGTTGCTGAATCCTAGCCAAGATTTCTTTTTCAGGTAAAGAGCAATGTGCTGTCATTATACTGTTAAAATAGTTTTCTAAAGGGACCAATCTGTGTATACATCTACATACATCTGAATATAGAGCAGTGACAAAGGAATTAGAATTATTGGCGTCTATTCTCCTCTATTCAGTGATCACACTCCCCTTCTTCCTCTGCTGTTGTAAACCAATAATATACCATCTAACTAGGTGGTCTGAGAGCATGGCCAAACTCACACACATATAGCCAGGCACAGTTCTTTGTAGTTAAATCTTTCTCACTGGTTTTCTTTGAAGACAAAATGGAAGAATATTACCCCATTAGGGCAGATCCAAGGTCAGTATTTCAGCTGTTAAGTTGCTGTTGCTGCTGAAATCCTGATCAGGGGGAAAAGATAGTTTGGTGGGGCAGATGTTCCATCAACCATAAATGGGAGCTCCAGAGATGAAAAGTTCTGCTAACTTGGTAGGGAGGCAGGACAGGGTCTTTTTTTCCATCCTCCCCCGCCCCCCATACTGCTCCCACTGTAAACAGTGCCATTCATTGCCTCAGAAAAAGGAGTGTTTATCTTCTGGCAAGTGTTTTCCATAGAGTTAATTTTCAAAAGGAAAACCGTTATAAGTAGAACTATCTGTTTGAGAAAGATCCAATGTCCACAAATTCCCATGCCAGCTAACAATAGCTAGATGCCTGAACCAAAAATGACTTAACAAATTATTTATTAAAATAAGCCAAGTTTTTCACTCTACCCAAGGGGAATCTGGAAGGGCTGTATTGGTCAGACATCTCAAGAAAATTAACAAATCTCTGGTTTCTGTGATTGAATGCCATTAATATTAGTCTTGATGCTGCAGTGGGGGGTGTTTAATAAAGCACTAATTGCAAGTACATTTTTGTCTCCTGTGGGAGATGTTAAAGGCCATTGACATGACACAACAGTAAATAGTAGGGTTCCACTCAATTTTCATTCATTTTAACTTCAGCCTTCTTAAGCCAGTGGGAGTTTCAGAAACTATATTGTTCCTGTTAAAATAGTTCTAGTTCCTGAAGGTGAACTAAGAGATCTGTTCAGGTGGAAGGATTCTGCTCTTAAGTTGTTGCTGGAAGATACCTTGCTTTATAACAAATCTTTCCTACATCACGTGTGCAGAATAATTCCTGGTTATCCATGGGTAGCAGAAGCCCCTAAAGTCATTGTTAAAATTACTTTAAATTAAAAATTAATAATGTGTTGCACCCTTCTGTACTGGGTTTGGTTGGTATAGAGTTAATTTTCCTCATAGCAGCTGGTATGGGGCTGTGGTTTGGGTTTGTGCTGGAAGCAGTGCTGCTAACACAGGGATGTTTTCATTACTGCTGAGCAGTGCTTACACAGAGCCAAGGCCTTTTCTGCCTCTCACCCCACCCCACCAGCGAGGAGGCTGGGGGTGCACAAGGAGCTGGGATGGGACACAGTGGGGACAGCTGGCTCCAGCTGACCAAAGGGATATCCCATACCATGTGACATCATGCTCAGCAACTAAAACCATGTGGAAGCTTGCCAGGGCTGCCATTGCTCGGGAACTGGCTAAGCATGGGTTGGTTGGTGGTGAGTCTTGTTTTTGTTGCATCACTTGTTTCTCTTGGGTTTGGTTCTTCCTCCCCTGTTGGTTTTTTCCCCATCCTTTTTTTAATTATTAAACTGTCTTTATCTCAACCCATGAGTTTTCTCACTTCTATGCTTCCAATTCTCTCTCCATCCCACTGGGTGTGAGGGTGAGCAAATGGCTGTGTGGAGCTGAGCTGTTGGCCAGGGTTAAACCACAACACCTTCCTGAGATCTTTAGCTTAGGACTAGCAAATCAAATGATCATGATGTGAAATACTCCAAATTTTTAATCAGTATTGATTTACTGTTGCTTAAATGCCACTTTATGCCTTCTGTCTTTGATGCCTTCTCTGTAATGTCGCTATAGTACCACATCTCTCTCTATAAATCCTCCTAGGACTATTGTGAGCCATGGCAGTATATCCTTCTAAGGAGAGATGGATAAATGGCTGCTTAGAGTGCAAACGTAGAACACATCCTGAGATCAGGGGTCAGTGGCAGCTGGGCTAGCACAATAATTATAGAAGGTTAGAAAAATTTCAAGTCACTTGAGAAATCTAACTTAACAACACAGAGTGAGAAGGAAGTTCTTTATAGTTACATACGTGCATGGTCTAGAAGGTCATCTCTAGCCCCTAAGCCAAGAGGTTTCATGTAGCTCAAACCTCAAAGTCAGCTCTTGCAGAGTCTGCTTACCTGGCAACACTATTACAGCCTATGATTACCCCACCACCCTTTGCAGCATGTCATTGCTTGTTCACTGGTCTAGCATCACACCACCACCGGTGCTTTAAATACGCACAATAACTCCAATAGTCAAAGTCTGTGCTGCTGCAAGCTCTCACCTCCCTTAGGCATAATATCCCAAGTGTTTTGTGTTCTGCCATCCTTAGGAAGGAGCTTTTCAACCCGCCATGCCACCTGTAGCCTCAGAGCAAAGATGTGGAGCAAGTCATGTGAGACCCCAAACTCAACAGGAGAGTGCGCCTTGCTTTGAGACTGTGTATTTATTGTGACAAAGTAGTTTCGTAATGGAAGTGTGGTGTCCAGGTAAAGTTGTGTCAACTGAAAAATGTCTTTCTGGCTAGGAACAATATGAGAAGGGGCTTATCTGGTGCCACGCGCAATATTAAGAAAAAAGCCTTATTAGCCAAATAAAAAGGCATCCACAGCACCAACACAGCCTCTGTCGCAGTTTAACAATGACCATCGTAGTTCAGGAGTGGATGGCTTGAGCCCTCCTGAAAGCAGGAGCAGTGGAAATGAAGGTGATCCAACTGGCAGGGAGGAAGCGGAGCAACCGTGACCACGAACACTGGCTGAGGAGGAGGTTTAACAGTCCCTTAGTGAGTTTTCTCAGGTTTCCCTCCTGGTCTGTTGCCGTCTGATTCTAGCACACCCTCTTTTGCTCTGCCTAGATGGCCAGTTCTCCTGATGGAGGTGGACCAGGGACATGACTCTGCATTTCTCATCCGGAATGTGTAACTTCTAAAACATGGTCAGAAAATGCTACCTTCTCACTGCTGTCTCAGGATCTGACCATTCATGACACAACTAAGGTTTATCCCTCAGGTGATTCAGTGATAAGGAGAAAAAAAAAAAAAGAAAAAGGGCATATTAGTCATTGACAGTATCTTGAAGGACACAGTGCAGTGTGTTACTGCCTTTACCTGCTCTTCGCGTGCACACCTGCATCCCAAGGACTTCAAATGAAGAGGCCTGGACTAATTTCCTCTCTTTGCAGACTCTCTGGAAAGAAGCACTGGGTGGGATGACCCACCAGCTGGCAGCCAGAGCTGCCAGACTTGAGGTGAGAAGGTTGTGACATAACGTTATCCCTATTGACCTATGTAGTCCTGCATCAGCTTTTTGCAGAGTGAAGGGGAATGAAGACATTGAGTGAAGGGGAGGAGGAGATGGCCTGCATGTCCTTGTGAGGATGACTGCATTTATGCTTCCCTACTCCATCTTTCTGAGCTGCTCCAAAACGGGGTAGCTAGTGATGCGTCAGGTGCCACTGGGAAAGTGGGGATGACATTAGGAAACAGACAAAATGTCACCCCAGTGTGACAGGAGTGGTTTGGCAGGATTTGCTGTTGGAATGACTGATTATTATGGACTGCCTCTCCAACGTCCAATTACTTAAGGTATCCGCTTCAGATGTATGACTCCATGAATGCTTCTTTATCCTCTCAAGCCAGTGAAAGGAAAACGTGATACTCCCCAGAACTGGTCTCAGACTCTGTTCCCAAGGACTCTGCTGATAATTCCAGTGGACCTTGTGGTAAAGAGTTATGTGGAGGATGATGGGGCCCTGAAAGGTGGGCCCTCAGCCAGATCTTCCTCTTCACCTCACAAGACAAAGTAATTTAGATGACTGAAGGAGAAGACGGGCCACCATTCACACATAGACCTTGCAATGTATCTGACTTGATATGCAGGGGACAGAGAGAAGCAGAGATTTGATGTTGACCTTGCCATCAAAGGTCTTTTGCAGCTTTGCACAGCAGGGACACAACCCTTCCTAGCATAAAGTGGTTATGACCAATACTACTTCTACTGTAGACTGCTGTGCTGCTGGTAGCCAGCCTGATTTTCTGGATTTGGAAAGATTCTGGAAGAAAAATAATGTCTTCCACACCTTTTTGTTATTGTACCTGGCTACTGGGATTCCTTCTGTGAATGATATACTGTTATTCTGATATAAATATGCAGTTTTCCTGAAAAGCAGAAAGTAAAACTCATTCTTACATGGGGATGGTGCTGCTGGCACCATCTGGTTTTGCTGTGGAGAAGGGAATCCCACTTTCAGCACTTCGGTTCTCCCTTATGCACTACGTTACATGCTAGATGATAGGAGTCAGGGAAGATGATTCTTCTTAAGGCTTTTAAATGTCTCAAAGTTTTTTGTTTCATTCTGTATTGCAATTCCTAATTTTAGTGAAGGGTTCTTTGGAGGACTATAAAATCAGTCTGGAAGCCAAATTACATGACAAAGAAGAAAAGACAGCACCAGAAGTAACTTCATTCTGTCTAAAATTATTTTTTCATCTCTTCCAATTTCCTTTACCTGTGTGCTACTGGAGTCCTTAGTTTATATTACAATTGTACTAAAATTGTACAGTCATGAGCCAAATCGTAGTACAGAATCTTTCAGAAGAAAAACGGGTAGGAACAGCACTTCTAACATAAGATGAAGCTTTTTTTAAATCTGTTCCCTAAAGCACAGCTTTTGTTGCTGATATTCTTTTTGCAAACATGCCATTCCCATCCCTGCTGCTCTGCCGTTAATAGTGGTTGGAAAGAAAGTGCAACCTGAAATAGCATTATTTTTAAAGCTTTCTCTATTTCATTTTCCCCTACTCACAATAGAGTTGGTCCACTGTGCACTCCCAGAAATGCATCATCATTGATAACTTCCAGGTATTTGTTCTTGTGCAGATAGCTACAAAACCAAACAAAACACAGTGGTTTGGAAATAGCTATCCATAGGTTAAAAGAAGATCTTCAGTTTACTTACCTAAACAGCTACACAAAAGCAATATGTATACGGGCTGTCCTATCGCAACAACATATTGAAGCCAAATTGGTTACTTCATTTTCTGTGTCCTCAAGGAAGAAAATACAGGTTTGCCATTTTGAAAACAAGTAAGTTCCTCAACAAATAATAAACACATAAATAAGCAAAATGAATGATCTTTGCTCCAAATTATTTTTCTGTCATACACATAAAGACACATACACACTGTATCTTCAGGTAAGCATGTGTGAGGATGAGACGAAATAGATTGTTTTGCTTTCGTCAGAATGAGGTATGTGGGATTACATGATACTTACAGGAACACATAAGGAACAAACATGAAAATAATTCTTTCCTTTTTTGAATTTGATGATAAAAGTTTTAAATGCTTTAAAATCTCCATAGCCAAGTGGAGGCTCCCATATACAGACCAACAGTTAAGAATTAAGTTTTGTTATAAGAGCAAGAGAGGGAATGAGAAGGAGGATAAATCTGAAGGAAAAAATAATATAAAATTTACATTAAAAATTCATAAATTCTCAAGTCTTGAGAAAACCACGAACAATTTCCTGAGTACCCAACACTTCCATGAAATACGGAATGATGCAAATTTCTCATGTCGCTACATGTTTGATATAATCAAGGACTGACATTAATTCCCATCACTCTGAAAACCAACATATAAGAAAGTGTGGATTCAGGAAGGATTTACACAGTTGAGTTGAAACTGCATGACTAAAGACAGGCAATGCAAGGCTACACTCAAAAAATTAACCCAAGTGGAACAATCAATGTTAAAGTCAGTTCTGAGGTTTTTAGATTCAAAAGTCACTAATCTAGAATGAATCTTGGTTTATTTTTTTATTTTTTTTTTAAAGCTGGATTCCTGTTTACAATGATCTGAAACTGTTTTTTGAGAAACTTATAAATACATGGATTATTTTTGCAGGTAATTCAGTCAGGTTCCAAATTGCTTTGAGAGGCTATGCATTTCTGTCAGGTTTTTTTTCTCAATGGCCCAATAGAATTGATAGTTTTTGTGGAAGGACTTGGCAGAAATAATTGACTTCAGGAGTTCCACCATTGCAGGTGTACAAAGAGAAAGCATAAACCTGCAGGAGCAGCAGAAGCACAGGCATCCTGTTTTTCTGCCCGAGTCGCCGTGGATGTATGGCACTGAGCGCATGTTATGACATTCTGTGAAGGGCAGGCAAACACAACATGATGAAAGGGAAAAATAAGCGTTATTTTTATGCATACGGTGCCAGCTTGTGTGTATTAGTTGGGTATATTTGACAGATTAAAAATGTGGGTTTGCAACAATTGTCTAGCTAAAAAGTACTTCACAAAACACAACAGGCACGTTCATTTCCATGGTGAGGTGGTTCCTTTTGGTTAGCCAGGAAGGAGGAGGACAGCAGTTATAAGCAGCTAGATTTCCGAAACACGCAGCCAGGAGTACTCTCAATTAGCTGAGCAAAGAGACTGAAGATTAGGTTGCAATATATATATACGTACGTGTATATGTGTGTGCGTGTATCCATATGTACACATGGATACTACTGTGATAATTCTTTACTTAAGCCAGGAGTTAAACCCTAGATGGTGTTTTTACTTAGTTCAACCAACTTCTGTCACAATGTTTACAAAAGAAACAGCTTGCAGGCATCAGACCTAGTCATGCTTTTCAATTTAATTTAGATGGAAATTGAAATCTTGTGATATGAGTAAGAATAAAGCTGGAAATATAGTAGTCCGTGGAGAAGGATGGAGGAGCATCTAGCTCTCTTGGCTGAGGGGGACTATGTAAGGAGTCAGAACAGTCCAACCATTTTGCTTCTGTACTATGATGAGAAAGGACCACTGAGAGAATTCAGAGAATAGAATCATAGAATGGTTTGGGTTGGAAGAGACCTCAAAGATCATCTAGTTTCAACCCCCCTGCCACGGGCAGGGATACCCTCCACTCGACCAGGTTGCCCAAAGCCCCATCCAACCTGGCCTTGAACTCTTCCAGGGATGAGGCCTCCACAGCTTCTCTGGGCAATCTGTTCTAGTACTTTACCTCCCTCACAGTAAAGTATTTCTTCCTAATATCTAATCTAAATCCCCCCTCTTGTAGTCCCAACCCATTCCCCCTTCTCCTCTCACTCCCCCGCAAACAGCCTCTCTCCAGCTTTCCTGTAGGCCCCGTTTAGGTACTGGAAGGCAGCAATTAGGTCTCCCTGAAGCCTTCTCTTCTCCAGGCTGAACAACCCCAGCTCTCTCAGCCTGTCCTCATAGGCAAGGTCCTCCAGCCCCCTGATCAACTTTGTGATCAAGTTTGAACCAAGGCAGCAATGGGATGGTAGAGCTGCAGGACTATGCTTAAGGGCAGAAAGGCAATGCAACCCATTAAAGAGGAGAACATAGAAAATTGCCAAGGAGAGTTGTCAAGGGGAATGCATGCTCCCCTTGAAGAAATGATGGCAAACTGATCAATGCTATAAAAGCCCCCAAAGGAACATAGTGCCCAGGCAGAAGAAACTCACAGCAGCTGTGACTGTCCCATTTATAAATTTCATCAGTTTTCTGTATGGTGGAAAAGGTAAAGTCTAATGGCCCCAGTACCAAACCACAGATTAAAGCATGAGGCTGCAGTCTAGGGGCAACAACAGGCTCCACAGAATGCAATATTACAGGCAGCTCAGGTCCAGCAGACGCAGGAAGAGCAACTCATAGTGACATAAGTATGACAACGGTGGGTGACCCAGGCCCAACAACTAGAAGTGTCGGGATTGCTGGACATTTCACCAACAAGGGCACAGGACTGTTAGAGGCCTTGTAATGGAAGAATGAAGAAAAAGATAACTGGAGATGATGATCGTAAAGCATTGCTCAAGAGAAGATGACATGGTCCTCAGTTCAACTGAAGGACAGAAACTTTGCAAGACAGGCTGCCTCATGGAGGTTATGTTTCATGGGGTGGATAAAAGCATAGGAAATTCCCAATGATGACATCAGCAGCAAAAGAGAGAAATAGGAGAAACCAAGAATATTGCCAAAGTGAAGCCGAGCGACATTGCTCAAAATTTAAACATAATTGTCTTAAAAAGAGGAATTTCATAAAATTTCAAAGTTCAGTTGGCACAGAAATTATAAGATGCCCAGACCACACCTATTACAGAAATTGAATGAAAAGAGAAAGGATTTGATACTACTGATGCAGGCAGTAATACCTAAGGCAGAGAGGGATGTTTGATACTATAACTATTATAAATATTTTAAAGCTAGCTTGTGATGTAGCTAGGAAGGCAAAAAGTACAGTAGAAGAGATGTCAGAACAGATTTCAGAGGGCGCCCATTGTGCCAGTTAGTGGCAAATATACAAAGGTCAAATCTTTCCTGACTCTGAGTTCTGTAACAAAACCACCATTTGAGATAGTGGTTGTGGAGATAATTGAATTGACTCAGAAAAGTGCAGAAGGCCAGTATTTTATCTTTGTGCTGGAAAGTCTTTCAAATTCAGATAGCTGAACTGGGGTATAGTTGTAAAAATAATAAAGTCAGAACAATTGTTTCTTGGTGTGGAAAAAAATCAAGTAAAGATTCTAATCCTGTCCTGGTTGAAGTCATTGGCAAATTTTCCATAACATTCACTGAATATAAGCTTATATTGATCACCATAGTAACAAATGAGAAGTAAATGCACTTTGGCTGGGTTACACAACACAGTGTTAGGGAGCCGAGCCAGAGTAACACTTCTGGCCATTCATTGGACGTGACCCCTGCCTAAAACTTTGTTTCTTACAGAAAAACAGCTACTTCATCTTCTCAGCTATTGTTGTTTGAAATAAGCTTTCATTCTTTAGAAACGTACGTCATTCTAGTACCACCTGGCATTTGTGTTTTCTGAGAACTGACGTTCATATTCTGTAAATGACAACCTAGTCACTTCAGTGGTGAGATTTTGCTTCAGTTTGCAAATTTCCTCATGATTTTGTCTGCAAATCTAATTCAAAAATTAAAACCAGAACAAGAGCCAAGAATTAATCTAATATTTCAACATCTAGATTGTAGTTTTGAAGGACACAAAAACCTGCCTGATGTAATAAAACCTGTCTGCTTTAGTAACTAGGCATTATTATACAACTAGATAATTCCTGTCCGATTTTGAAATATTTTCCCCTGAAATTTGAACCCCATAGCGAGTGACAAACCTGAAATATAATAGTTTACATATGCGATGAAAATCTTTAAACTTACAAATAGAAACAGTCAGATAGAGACTTTCGGGAAGTTCATAACCATGTGTTACCAAGGAGGGGCTGCGGTGTTAGCTGCCAGTTTTCACATAGATGAGTCAGGCCCATCAGAATGTACAATTTCCTGATGCTAATTGATTTCAGTTGTTTAAGCCCTTTTATTTTTATAGGTACCTCTTTTAAATGGAAAGAATAAGACTTTGGTAAGTATTAATTTGATAAAGAAAGTTTACATATAGCCAGTATAGCTCCTCCTGAGAATGCCTTTAATCCTGTTGTTACCGATAGCTAAATGGTATGCAATGTCATTTACATACACTGCAGGAAAGAAAACTACAACAGTGGTACTCATGTGTCTAAACCTTGAAAGTCCTAGAAATTATGTGGGTGAAGTGGAATATCTGTCCTCAGTGGGGACACTAGAATAACAGGCATTTTGGAAAGTTGGTGGGAGGCAGTCAGGCAGACGTGAATACCGCAGTGCAAAGTATGCAGGAAATCTGGAATAGGATATGCTGATGGTTTCATGGTGCTATAAGTAAAAGACGGCTTCTTTTTTTTCTTATTCAGACATTATCAATGCATACTTCATAAAGCAACAGGTTAGAGAGTCCACATGAGGAAAACAACTTTTGATTTCAGCTTGAGTGGCATGCATGCTCTGTTTCAAAATGTCACAGTCTAAAGTCTGTTTTGTAAGAGAAACCACCAGGTACTAATATTCAGCAATTCTGTTGGACCAAAAGAGTACAAAGTAATGTAATACCAAAGTAAAATACTACCAAAGTAAATATATTCTTCTGGAGTTTAATTTTGTAATTAGATTTTCAGATTGCACACTGTCCATTTCAGTAATTTAGACAGCTCTGTAGAAGCTCGTCACAAATATACTTTGCCATTCACTGGAAATATGTTTTAAAAAAATCTTCTTTCCTTACCGATTTCCTTATAGAAATAAACATTGGTGCAGGAGCACCAAATTAGAGAATTCTGCAGGAGTGATGCAGTTCATGGACCTTAATTATATGTTAGAACAAGGCGTTCAAATTTCAAATGAAGGCTGTTCAGTAAAAGTATCTTTTGGCCCTTCATTCCTGATCCTTTACTTCCCTGCCTTTATAAAACATATACAGCAATACTGTGGTTTGCTCTAAAACCTAGATCATTGTTGAATGAGAAGATTATTAGGTAGTGCCATTATTCAGTATGATAACAGAAACCATTTATGCACGGTTGCAGATCTATATCTGCAATGAGTGGTTTGACCTTCTTCCATTACACAGGTCTTTTAATACTGCAAGAGTGGTAGGAAGACACACTGCATGGTAGAAGGTAGCCTCCAAGATTCCCAAAATTTATGGATGGAACATGGAGTCTTTGAATGATTTGTTAAAATTACTTATTGTTTTTGATTCTTTTCCTTTTTTGCTTGTTTTTTCTCCTTCAGGTCATCATTCAAAACTCATTGAAAGTTCTTTTCCTCACTCTTTTTCTTATAGTTTCTTTTTACTTCTAGTTTCATCAAGTCCAAAGGATGTTGGCTCAGACCCAGAGGAAAATAGGGTACTTTCTTCACTGTACAGTGGTAGATAAACATGAGTTCAAATGAGAAATGTCGGAATACAGAAAATGAAATATTTGCCTTTTGCATTAATTTAATGCTGCTGCTAAAAACAACAAATCTCCAAGCTTGCACTTAGTAAAATTATACCTTATCTTGGCATATGGTAACTAAACTACTTCAGAAAATTAGTTTAGAAATTTCAATGTAGTTTATCAAACAGATAAAGGCTTTACCACTGATGTTCAGCTCCCTAGTTTGCCTTGTAAATTTGGAGTAGTGCTTTTCTCCAAGTAAATGTCATGTGATTTAATTAGGATAAAACTGTTTGTTATAATAAACCATTTTTACTGCTGTCGATATAGCTCTGAAAGTAAGCCTAGTTTTAGTTATTTTGGGATTTATTTTTCTTTAATTTAACTGGTGTATCATACCCAGTGTCTGGAAGGATTCACTTAGAATCAGAGAATATCTCAGGTTGGAAGGGACCCATAAGGTTCATCAAGTCCAAAACTCCCTGCTCCTTGCAGGACTACCTAAAACAGTAAACCATATGACTACAAGCATAGTCCAGATGTTCATTGAACTCTGACAGGCTTGGTGCTGTGACCGCTTCCCTGGGGAGCTTGTTCCAGTGACATTGAAGAACCTTCTCCTAATGTCCAGTCTGAACTTCCTCTGATGCAGCTTCACTCTATTTCCTCATGTCCTATCACTGGTCACCAGGGACATCAGCACGTCCACCTCCACTGCCTACCTTGAGGAAGTTGTAGACTGCCATGAGGTCACCCCTCAGCCTTCTCTTCTCCAAGCTGAACAAATCAAGTGACCCCAGCTGCTCCTCATTTAGTCTTGCCCTTGAGGCCTTTCACCATCTTGGTCGCCTTTCTCTGGACACACTCTAATAGTTTGACGGCCTTCTTGCATTGAGATGCCCAAAAATGCACACAGTACTCGAGGTGGGGCCACTCCAGCACAGTGCAGGGCAGGACAATCACCTCCCTCGACTGGCGAGCTATGATGTGCTGGATGCACCCCAGGACATGGTTGGCTCCTTTGGCTGTCAGAGCACACTGCTGACTCATATTTAACTTGCCATCAACCCAAACCCTCAGATCTCTTTCTGTGTGGCTGCTCTCCAGCCTCTCACTCCCCAGTTTGTAGGTATAACCAGGATTACTCTCTCCCAGGTGCAGAATCTTGTTAAATTTCGTATGTTTGGTGATTGCCCAGCTCTATAGTCTATCCAGATCTCCCTGTAAGGCTCTCTAACCTCAGAGCCTTAAATAATACTGAAATACCCTTAGAATACTAATTACAAACTTCTTCTGAAAGTAAGGAAGCAGTATCTGCAGAACCTAGTATATGTTTTCTGCTTCTCTGCTTCCACCCAGTCCAATAAAGATGATGTTTAGGACTCCAGATCTTCTAAAACTTAGATTTTCACTTGATTTTTAATAATAAGGAAAACTCCAAAGAGACCAGAAGCAATAGCACTTGCACACTATCAGAGAAGCAAAAAGATAAATTCCTACAAAATCACCAGCAACCTGTGTTTCATCAAAATGTAAGAAATGGAAGAGCCAACACAGTTCATATATTGACTAAGGCTTAGCAAGTTTTTAAGTGTTGCGTATACAGCTTAGAGGGATTCAGTCAAGACACTGAGTTCATTTTGCCCTATTTTACATCTTGCGATTTTTGTGGGCAGGAGTACTAACACTAGGTCATCATGAAAAACTTCCTTTCTCATATGAAAGATCGAAATAACTAAACTAATGCGAGTAAAGCAAGGCCTATCCCAGATCTTTAGTTTAACTCAAGCCTTTTTAAAATGTAAGAAGTCTAGCTAGCTGTTAAGGAAAAAGAAGTCAGTTTGGAAAGATTAAGACCATGTGAAGGATGCTTTTGTAGAATTCTTATAAAAATCAAGCACAATTTAAAGTACTGAAAATAATCATCATGGATCTTCATGCCTCTCTGGTTAATCAAAGAGCTCACAATGAAGAAATCTCTTCGCTCATGAGATTGACAGCCAGACTCTTCAGTCAATCCTCTGAAGGACCAGAGTAAGCTCTGTCAAAGTGAATGGAACCTCTGGAACTGAGATTTGTTGTGTGTCAATGATTGAGGCAGATGATTTTGGGTATGGTGTAAAAAGGATATTTACTTGCTACGTATTGGTTTTCCAGAAACTACAGTAAGAAGGTGGAGAGAAAGCTGAAATGGTTGATTCATGCTTCTGAGATGCCCGTCTCTCATTTCTAGTGCAAGTGACCGGTTCCTCTGGATTGCCTCCAATACCTTACACCACTCTCTTTTTTGCAGATAAGAGCTATCTGTGAAACAGTTGCTACCATTATCAGTGCTACACTTACTAAAATAAACTGTCTCATAAGTAAACCAGCATAATTATCTTCCAAATTGTCTTAGAAATGTTACCAATGAAAACAAATTTTATTGTAGCTTCAAACCGGAACAAAATTCACACTGGAATTACCTGCCACGATTTTTTTCTGAGTTATAAATATACATACCAAATGAAAGCACACTGCAAAAGACATTAAGAGCCCATATTTTTATTACTGGCTGAAATAAATATCCTCTCTTTGCTTCTTAAAAATAATTAGAAAAGGATATGTATTTGAGAGCCTCCAACAAGCATAGAGTATTTATTATATAATGTTTTTCTGAAAGAAGAGAATTATCTGCTACTTACATTGCATCCAGATTTGTCCCATTAAAAGCATGGCCTTGGATGCTGGTAAAACCATTATTGTAGAGTTTGCTGCAAGCATAAAAAAAAAAAGTGAAATAGTGTATTTTGGGTTGCTTCAATGCCAGAATACTCAACATCTTACGTATTATTTTTCTTCACAAAAGCACATTCATGGACAGGTTAATTTTAATCTCTTGAAGCAGCAGCAATTATAGTGCAAGGTCAAACAAATGCCCAGCAGCATTCTTGAGTATAGCTGAATCAAGATTATCGTATGGCAGGTGTGCTGTCTTCTTTTTACAACAAAAATAGAACTAAACTAAAACATTCGCTATAACTTTCCCACCCTCAAACTAAACCCAAGGAAACAAAATTCTGCTAGGATTGATTAAGGAACTATAAAGGAACAAATACCTAGCAAAATAGGTATGATTTTACTATAAGGTCTACTTGAATTTTTAGAATTCATTCTTCTGCTCACTTAGAGCAAAACAGTTTTTTTAGAATTTCTTTAGAATTCATTTTGCATTTCTAGGGCTCTTCCCCCTAGTTCAGGTCATCGCTCTCTATAGTCATTTTCATTCCCCTCAACATTGAGTGTCTTTCATAATTGAACTTTATTAACAATTTTCCTTCAAATATGACTCTTCTAACATTTGCCACCCACTAGTTCTCACAGTCTGTGTCACTTAGGTTGCAAAAAAGTTACACACAGTTCTAACCGTGCTGTTGCTTTACAGAAGGAGAGTGCTGCAAAATTTTCGTTTTGATTCACACCAGTATAACCATTCACTGCATCAGGGTCATAGAAAAGCAAAACCACTTTGATCAAGCCTGTTTAAAGAAAAGCAGCAAGCCTGCTTCAAATCACTGTCAAAGTAAAGTATTTTTGCAAACTGGATTATGGCTGCTACCTGTCTATGGTATTTCCCTGTTACAAACTACTAGAGAGTAGGACAGGGATTTATTTAAAAAAAACCAAACAAGCAACATTTTACCATATGCTTGAGAATGGTAATTGCCTTGTGAATTAAACTGAAAGAACTTACAGAATTAGAGATTCGTTACAAAGCCCGTGGAAAGCATTTGCAGGCACTGAAGTCATGAAAGGATTATCTGCAATTTCACTGAAAAAGGAGACAAAACATCACAATCAAACATCTGCACAACAGAGCTTCTCCAGAACGATTTTATTATTAATTTTCTCTGCCTTGATAATAAAAAAAAGTGTAGAATAACTTGTTTAGTTATATCTAAAGCCAGAAGATACATGTGGGATGATTAAGAATTGAGCATGTTCCAGCATCCAGGAAATGAGCTTGTGAAGTAAATGAGTTTTATATCTCTGGTGAGGTGTGCCAGCCCGTGTGATTATAGCGGTCAACAGCACTGACAGGTCCCTTGCCTCATAAACTGGAGAATGAGCAAAGTAAATGGTGCTGCAGTGTCACCTGAGCCAGCCCAAGCTACTTTAGAGGCGAGATCCCACTCTCCAGCTAAGTTCAGGTAAGACATCAGCTAACACAATGCTCAGGATAGAGGCATTTCACTTTACAGAACTGCATCTAGCACAAATGAAATAACTTACTGTGTGATCTAACCTAATGATTCTTCTCTGCTCTTGTCCAAATGAGTATTTCACTGCCTGTCATTTCTTAAATACTTTTTTACTCCCACCCTGCAGTCTTAATAAATATATGTATCTTCAGAACAAAAGGGACAAAGAAAAATGAGAGATTTACTATTTCTAAAATAGAAAAAGGAGAAAACAAAAAGCTGGTAGAAACCAAGGGCAGGGCAAAGTGTCTAATTGTCCTTTTTCTGCTTTTTTCTGAGTCATATTAGAATCTGGAAACCAAAATAATCTGAAAACTTTTATTTTCTTCAGCTTTTGCATTAGATGTGGTCTAGTAAGGCCAGACCATAACATCTATGGGCCGAGAAGCCCTAACAATTGTCCATGTCAGAGAAATAATTTCATTCCCTTTCTGTGCTATATATGTGCTAAACTGTACTACAACCATTTTCATTTCAAGTGATTTTCACCAGTAGGTGGTGTCCACCACAAGTTATTTTGGTTTGACATATTTCAGATTGGTTCACTTTTCTAAATAAAAGTTTATTTGTAAGTTGCTTGACCTCAAAGGTCAATAGTGATATAATGACCCTTTTTTCCCCAACTATACCTTATTCATCATTTAGAAACCTTTTATTCCTCAAAACTAGATTTTTTTTCCTCGATGAAAGAAACAAAATGGCCATCTTTCATTGAATAACAATTTTTAGAAATACCTCCCTTGAAAGGACAGGTCTACTCTTTAAAACGTCTTTAGCATATAAGACACAGAGAAGTAAAATAATGTTTTGCTGTCTGCCACTTAAAAGTCACTGAGTTGGTTGGAAGCAAGGACATAGATGGTTGTACAAACTGCGTCTGTTTCATCTAGTCTATTTAATTCTTGGTTCTCTCTATGTAGTAAGCATAGTGTTTAATTTACAATCTAGTAGATCTTAATCAAGCTAAAGCCCTTTTATTCTTTGAGGAGCTCCCTAATAGTTCTTAAGATGTGAGTGCATCCCACTCAGAGATGTGGCTGGTTTGGGTTTCAGTCTCAGAGGTCTACAGCCAAGGCAAACATAGCATCTCCAGGTTATGGAGTGTGAGTTAGCACAAGGCTTACCTCTAGTCTCAGAAGATCCTTGGAAGGGAAGATCTCGTTGCTCACTACAGGTCTAGACTCTTTAGCAAAACAACCAGCATATCTACATTGCTCTGAAGTTTTGTCTTGCCAATCGCAGACCATGAATGCAGTAGGGATTGACCATTCTTCACTAAGAATGCCCCTTAGCAGCACTGACATAATGCCTGGGGTAGACCATCAATCATGGCTTTGCAAGTCACCTTCTAGCATAATACCTCTCATTTTTAATAGCCTTTTACCCAGCCCATCCAACAGTCAAGCTTCTTCCAGCTGAACACTGCTATAATACAAGACTGCTAACTGCTCTCTAGGACTAAATAGTGATCAGGATACTTTTACCTTATGTCAGCCTGCAAGTCTTCATCTGAGCTGCTCTTCCCCCTTAGCTTGATTACAACTCAGAATTTGAAATTAAATTGTAGGTTAGGACACAAAGATGGATATCATCTTTGCTTTCTGAATACCACGAAACACTTGCTTTTTTTACAGCAGAACTCTTTGTTTCTGAAATACCTTTAAGGATAATAGTGGGAGATCCCCCTTCCTCCATTTGTGTTCCCATTTTCTTTCTCCAAGAAATTGTTCTGCAACTTGCTTCATGCCATATTAAAAAAAAAAAAAAAAAAAAGGCAGTGGTGGGGGGAAGGAGGTGGTGTCTTTAAATCAGTTAAAGTAAATGGGTTTTAAGGTGTGAAAAAGGAAGAAGGGCTTAGTGTTATGGAGGAGTGCCTCATGCGAACAAGCCCAACTAAATTAACAAAGCTTGCTAATAGGAAAATTCTTTCCAGCTGAGGATTTTAGTTACAGACAGATGGCTCCACCTAGGCAGCCTAAGGTAAAAGTAGTCAGTTGTCAGTC
This sequence comes from Psophia crepitans, assembly GCA_013399095.1. NCBI lineage: Eukaryota > Metazoa > Chordata > Aves > Gruiformes > Psophiidae > Psophia > Psophia crepitans. Next base: position 67,111 of record VWZZ01003707.1, on the reverse strand, counting down.
TTGGTCCTTTGGCCCTTCAGTGGAACTATAGACTTATACTTCAAATGGGACTCTACAGGTAAGGTTGGGCAAGGGTATTTAGACAAACTGTGTGTTAATAGAAGCTTATGTTGTCAATCTGTAAGTGCACGCATCTTGTTTAACTACTATGAAAAAAGGCTGAGTGGCAGAAGGGAGATGGATAGTCCTCTTTGTTATAGATATGCTGCACCAGCCTCAGCTGACCTCACTGCTAAGGCTGTCATGAAACCAAGGTGCTCTAGTGACTTAAAAGCTCCACTTTATTTCTCAGCTTTGGCAATTTGCTTTTTAAGTTCCTTTTCTGTTTTCTTTATTAAAACATCAACTGTATGAAGCAATGCATGTCGGATAAAATAAGTCTTCACCAAAATCTTCCTAAAAACGTGAGTTCAGCCAACACTGAGCTTTTTAAAGGTGTAGTGATAAACAATTGCTCTCCAGATTGTCCAGTTCTCGTGCTCTTCAGGTTTCTGTGTTCAGGGTGGGGTCAGCAGAAAGAAAGCAGATAGCCAATGGAGGTTATGGTTCAACAATATAGGAGCTCAATGAAGAATAGTATCAGAAAATGTGCAGTATGAGCTCACCATGGCAGCACTAATTCGTTAGAAGAATGTTGACAGGATAACTTCATGCTAGCAGGCTGTATATGTCAGATCAGGTCCTGTGTGTCACGCTAATCTCACTTCAGACTAACTCAGGTATTGCACAGCCATTACAAAAACAAAATAAAAGCAAAAGGCCTGCAGAAGTTGTGTATCATGTGCTTCGGTTAATTCCAGAGAAATGTGCTTGTGTGTCCATGTCAAATGTACAGTGTTAGGTGACCTGGCATTTGCCAGATCATTGAGATATTGCTTGAGGAAAAGTGCTTTGTCAGACTTATTTTATGTGTATCTCCTGAAGAGAAACCTTCACTATAGGTTTTCTTGGGATCCGAGGATGGCAGTATTTTAACCAGCTGCGAGGACAGATACTTACAGTAAAAAGTTCACATCAGATGAGTCGATTTTGGTGAGGTCTGGAAATGCTTTGAGACCAGTATTAAAAATGCCACTGAAAGGGAGACGAAACAGAAAGAGTTACATGTATGGCATCACTGAACCACAACAAACAATGCATTTAAAGCATTCAACAGGTGCAAGATGGTTATTTCATGCTCTCTGTTGTCAATCAATTAATTTATAAGCAACTGTCCAAAATATAAGGATGCAAGAAGAATTACAAAGAATCAAAATACCAAATTTATGATAAATCATAGAATCTAACAAATGGGAACACAGAATAATAAGACAGCTAAGCAGATCTGCAGAGCCTGTGAGGTGGATAGGGAGAAAAAAAATTATAACTCTGGCTTCACTTGAGAGATTAAGGCTGCTTCAGACAATAGTCTAGACCCCCAAATCCTCTATCTTACACTGAGGCTGAGAGCTATTCAAGTATCTCTAAAACGGGAACCTGCCTTCAAATGTGGCTACAATTAATGCCCCTTTCCTCTTACTCCTGTAGAGTGGAAATAACTTAAGAAAATACAGTTCTCAATTTTTAAAACTATTCTCCTGAAATAAAATTGTTTTGACTACATTCTTTTTATTGCTTTCAGACCTACAGGAAAAAAACCTCAAAAAATCTCTCCTCCTCACNCCTTTCTAGAGTCTTCCAAACATTACTCAAAGTCAAGTTATTCTCATCTCTCTTTCCTGTAGTATAATTTTAGAATTTCATGATTTGCTCACTCAGTGTTGCTCTTCAGAAACTTCATGGGAACGCAGAGCATTCTTCAAGATTTCTTTCTGCCATAGAGGTCATACGAAATCAGATGTCTATAGATGGGTGTCACATTTAGCACACAGGTATGCTTTAAAACCCTGTGTAAATATATAGTAAATATAAAAGATGTGTATATTTCTGTTGTGTCCCTTTTTCCCTACAAAATATATAGTAAGGCAGCAATGATCATAAGGAGAAAGCTAGCTGTGGAATTTTGCCAAGGAAACATTAGTGCATTCCAGACTTTTAATGGATAAGAAAAATGACAAAATTACTAATGAATCTGTGAGCATTTTACTTTCTTGCAAAAGTAATTAACGTCCCAACCCCTACCCTAGCTGGCTTTCTGTCCTTAAAATAAAGCAGCAGGGGAAAACATTGCAATCAGTTCCAAAATGAAGTGCAAAGAAACAAAACCGCTATAGCGTGGGGAGTCATTTGTGAGGCTTACGTGCCAGCTCGTTACAGGTGCTAAATACTTACAGGTATTTCAAAAGTGGGAGGTTCTTAAAGGCATCTGGATCTATGTAATCCAAGTTTCTAAGGTTTCGAATTTCACTGTTAAAAAAGGGAAGAACTTTACCACATTGATTATTAATATTTGATTATTTATAACAACAGAAATCAGCCATGTTAAAATGAAATTTCAGTGGTGCTACTGGGCAGAGACTCAATGGGCAGAAACCAGTACTATTTACCGTGCCCTAAGTACCAAGTAACCTACACAATATAGGTATCAGGAGGTTGGGTTTTAAGGATACCTCTGCCACTGGAATAATTTTTACAAGATAGGATCAACACAGCCAAGTTGTCTGAGAAAGAAAAGTGTGGAGAGAGGCGTAAGACTGTAGATAAATCAGTATGTAGATACAGGTACCAAGACTTCAGCCTCTCTATATACTGTTGTACTGACAAAACAGTTCTGCTCCACCTCTCAAGTCTTCAGTTTATACTTTGTTTATTCCAGCATTGCAGGAAGACAAGGATTTACCTTTTACTTGTGTGTTAAACTGATGTAATTAATAACTATACTACCGCTGTTACAGTGCTGTATTCATATATTCATATATTCTTCACGTCTGTTAGCTTTAGAATGGTACTGTTTCTGTATTTAAAAGGAATCTTCTCAGTCTCTTGCTTCTCTCAAATTATTTTACTACTTATGTAACTATCACACTCCCAACGGTAGAATTTGCTCCAGTTGAACAAAGAGACATGTTTTTTTTTCCATCACTGACTATGTTTAAAATGCTGTTGTATTCATGAGCTTTCTGGCCAGATATTCCTTTGTTGCGGACCAAGCCTATTGCCGGAAAGAGAGTCTTCAGATCAACCTTCAGCCTGGTAATGGTTAATGCATTGGAGTACCACAGAGTCATCGGATTTTGGCTTGTTGCTATTCATACTATTCTGCGTAAATGACTTGGATGAGGGTACTGAAAGTAAGAATTTGAAATCTGCAGATGGTACTAAAATTAGAAGCACAATAATGAAATGAGATTCAATCAGATTTTGATTTATTAAGTAACTGGGCCATGAGAGGGCATGTGCTGTTTAACAAAGGCAAATGAAAAACTAATTAATCTGGAAATAAAAGATTTAAAACTGCCAGATGAGACAGTTGGCACAATTATCAGAGAAAAGCTTAAATAATGTGAATGAGGAAATCAGTATGATTAACCTGAATATTGGGGAAAGGTTTACATCCCTGCTGTTCAATTTCCTAGAGTTGATAATGTTTGGATTAGGAAAGAAGTATGCTTTAATATATACTGTATTTCTATTTGCATTTCATCCAACACTCTGTATTGCAGGGGTTTCTTAAAGCCCAAAAGGAAGGACTCATTTTGGCAGGCACTACAGAAATCAACAGCAGACAGCCAGTTGCTTAGAAGCCTCTAGAAAAAATAAATGAGAAAGAAGATGAGAGAGGTATAAAAAGATAAAAGGTAATTTGATGAAAGTGAATGCTACTCTCCAAATTCCATTACGTTCACAAACTGTGCTGCTGTTCTTGTTTTGCACACTCAAACATCATTAATTTTAAAGTGCTGGAAGGAATTCCCCCCTAAAATCGCAGATTTAAAGGATATCTACAGCTCCATCAAAAATGGAGCCTGTGAAATTAAGCCCATAAAGAGAAAAGAGATTTGAATAGTTCTCATCTCGTCAGTTAACAGGATACTGATGCAGAAACTGGACTTCACAATTCCTTTTACATTGATCAGTCATTAGTAATATACTCAAAGGTGCCTAAATGTTATGTCATAGTAATTTTCAAACTGTAATCAAAAGACTGCTGTAGTGTAAGAAGTACTTCCAAGGGGTCCAAAAAACTAAGAAAAGCAAGTGGATTGTCAGTAGATCCATTAGACAGGGTTTGCACTTTTATCAGTAAGCTTTTCTGAGCTGGTGAATTTAAAAGACTGAAACCCACTGATTCAGAAAGTTCAAGTTCCTTTGAAAAGCAGCTCTAGGAAAACTATTAGAAGCTTTAGCTGCCTAAAATGCAGATAAAGCCAAAGAGTATATTTTGAAATGTCCTGTAGGCTAGTTCCCAGGCGTCTAAGTGTCCATGAGAGCTGAGTTTAAGTGACTTTTGAAATGGAACTTTGACACACTCCATAAATACAACTTAATCTTAGCGTACAGTGCTTAAATTCTACATCCAACAGCAATGTAACAATTCTGAGTCCTTCTGGGAATGAAATGCTTTAAAGATGTATTAAAAAAAATTATCTTTAATTTTGTTGACCATTGATGCAGAGAGGCAAAAAATGCCCTGAACAAACATTTCCCTTTGCAGTCCTTACTAAAATTCCTTAGAGATACTCATAAGAAAGCAGGATGCTGCTACCTACACGCAAGATAACCGAGTTATTTGTGGAATATTTACAAAATTATTCAAAGTTACTTTATAAAACATTCAGCTTCTGATTTACCTTTAAAAGTAGGTAAACCAGTTAAGAATTGGCTTATTTGTGCTTAAAAGAAAAGCAATGTTTTAAATTTTGTAACTGCACTTAGACTAGTAATTAATAGTGTACTAGGTTCACAATCAAACCACCACCTGACTGTCCATGTACAGCAACTCAGTTTTCCTTTTTAAAGAAAATACTTAAAAAACCCTTTAACATGTCAAGAACAGATGTGCAGACAGGCAGTTGATGATATAAAGTCCTGTGTCAAGACTTACAAATAACTGTGAACTTATGTTCAGTTACGGAGATATAAATATTTAGTTCCAAATCCAAACTAATAATAACTATTCAAATATTAGTCTAATGAATTCATTAATGAGACATAACTTCACCAGATAATGTGTAGAAAGGTTAATAACATTCTATATGAAATTAGAAATGTTGAAAAAAAAGCATAAACACTTACATATTTAAGCGGTTTCTAAATTTCATTTACCGGACATGTCTTTCATACCTGCCTTGCAATCTTGACACATCCTTGAATTTGTTCAAGACCAGAATCAAGAAATTGTAAATCTGGCCAGAGTCTCAATATAATCACATTATGCTGAGATACCTATGAAGACTAAGGATATCCAGGTCAGAAGCTCCGAAGTGTTTTAAATCAGCCCTTTTTTTTCCCCTTGTAATTACTTGGGACCACTCTCTACCTGCTTAGATTTACTTTCCCTATAGCTTTCTTGGCTTCTCTCACTTGTATATCTACTTCCATGTTTTATTCTCCCCCTACAGCCAAACTACCTGTGTTATTTCATCTGCATGCGCCTGTCAAGCCTTTGCACTGCTAGCACCAGAAAACTGGCTCATGCTCCTGACAGGGTGTTCCCTACCTCCAGACTGCAGCTTTTAACAAGATTTTCCTGCACAGCACTTGTCCCAGTGTCCTGAAATTCACTGCAGGTATACAGCTGTCCCCTCAGATCTCTTCAGGGTTCCTCTGCAGATATTCCCACCAAATCGCCTCTCCTTTCTGCAGCGCCGTGTCCCATGAGCAAGCTCCACGAGCTGTCCAAGAAGAGAAGTGCAGCCCTGGCCCGGAGACTGGTGGAGCTGCCCCAGCCCTTGGCTCCAGCTCGTGCAGAGATGGAGAGTGGTCCCCCCACCAGCTCTCCAAATGACATTGCATATATGAGGGCAAGCCACTTGAACCATAACCTTTGGCCCGGTTCCCAAATGCTGAGAGGGCTTTTCATCTGGTTGTATAAGAGGAGAGAGCTTTTGGAGTGAGGACGAGAGTGGAGTAGGGAGAGATCAGAGAGGAGTGAGCAGAGACACAGAGAAGGGGAAAAGAAAGACTGAATTTTTCTGGGGTTCCTTCCACAGGAATGTTTTTCTGAGAAACCATGACCTAATTACAAAAGCTTTTTATTTAGTGTAATGTTACCGAACTGCAGCTCTACTAGTAAGACAACTACACAGAGACATTGACTACTAATCAGATGCTTTCACAATTATATCCAGAAAAACTAAATACTTATGCCACTGTATCAGAGAGACAGTTCTGAATTTGTAAACATGTGAAGTCTGTTTCACAGACATACTTAAAAAAGGTAAAAACAAAATGAAAAAACAAGAAACCATTGTGAGACGAATTTAACACAATTGGGGAAAAAAAAAAAACAACAACAAAAACAACCCCAAAATGAAACTCAAAGTCTTGGCCCTGATTTTCATCTTCATAGAATGTGAATTTTGCCATTAAATTGCAATCAAGATGGGATCTGACCCATTAAAATACAGCAGGTGAACAGTATACTTAGTTTGCAGAAGTTGCTCAGCACCTGACAGGCATAGCTTCAGAAAAATAGGACCTATACTTAAAAAGAGCTGAGGTCTGGAAGGAACACAAAGTCAGGACAGAGGCACAGGAACTGAATATGGATGGAGAAAATGAAGTGTTGAAGATCAAGGCTGAACAGCCTTGGCAGACAGAGATGGTGACGAACACAAGATGCCTATTCACATGACACTTTACTCAAACGAAAGCGATTAGTTCCATCCTTCCATAAACACTAAATTTTCTCCTAAGAAGTTCTTATGTTTAAAAACAAATGTTTTTAATGTGAAACTGTGTGTGTCAATTTAAATTAAGGTAAAAAGATTATTTACATAAAACTGTATTTTATGAAAAGTCCATGAAAAACAACCTGTGAAATTAATTCTTTTCAAAAATGTAGAGTAGCTTCAACTTCCTTTAAAATACCCTATGGTAATCTTTACCCAGAATTATTTCAGCAATAATACTTTGAAAATACTATGCAAGTGAAGAACATTGAACAAATACATAGCACAACATATACATTTATCCCTGAATAATCTTGTTCTTTGGAAAGTAAATCAAACCCAACAACAATAAGTGTTAACAAATCAGAGGAGTTATTGAAGAAATTCAGAAAAATGATCAAATTTATAAATTGCTTCCTCTTACACCTGATATGCAACTGCCTAATTTGCCAGATGCCTGGATATTCCCTGATTAAATCATACATGTGCCTTACTTCCAAACATATTTTTAAAACCTGGTAAGCACTTTTGAGTGGTAGAGGCAGACCTTCTGCGTGAGCTGTGTGCAAAGGTTTGGGGTTTGCCTATAGCTTGTGTGAGTAGAGTTCTGGTGTCTTGTCCTGGGTAGTATTTTTGGCTCTTGTGTAAGAGGGGGGGAAAAAAAAAAGGTGTATGTCTTATATGTCTGTGTACAGTTTATTTTTTGGTAGTGCCTTGTGAGAAATGTTAAGAGTCCCAATTACCACAGCCTTTGTATAGCAGATCCAGAAACTTCCTCCCCACTTTGCCCTCCCCGCAGCCTGTGCCGTAGGCGACTTGAGTGTTGCTGTCCGTGAACTCTGCTGACTCCCAGATGCGTTCTGGGGTTGGTTAGGGACTACAAGAGGACAAGAAAAAAGGCTTCTACTCAAACTCCTTGCCAAGCATTTAGGTAGTAGAAAGTAACGTGAATTAGGCAGTGCTACAGAGCACATCTCAAGAATAAATGCCTTGGGAGGCACTGGTGACACCAGAGCTCCATCCACCACTCCATCAAACTATTAATACACTTAAAAGTGCACATTTTGTGGAAGAGTTCTTTATATTCAAAGACTTACGTAACATTACTCTTTGAAGGAGATCAGCTTAGTTATGAATTAAGATCCCAAGGGAGTTTTTTCTAGTCTATTCTCCACTTTGAATCTAATACAGAAACAATAGAAAACAGATATCTAGCCAGCTAGCTCCTTAATCCTCTAGCCAACCTCAAGAAGCCTTTATATTTATATAACTTAAAACAGACAAGATACAACACTGCATATTGCACGGAAAAATCCTGCAATGAAATGCGACGGCCCAAGAGTATTTTATCTTTAACTTCTAAACAAGGTGAACCACAAAACAAGTACCACATGAGGAATTTGTAGTGCATAGTGCTAAATGCTTTAGTCATTGCTTATAAAATGTGCTGCCAGTAAATGTTTCATTAATTGTTCATTTGTGTTAAACAAGAAATCCTAAATCCTGTGAAAGAGGAAGATGGAACATGACGGTGACAGGCCTAGAAAAACTACCTAGAGAAGAGGGAATGTCATTATAACCAAAGGTAAGTACTGTTGTCACACCAAACCTTGCTGTGAAACTCTTTTAGGAATGTTACAGGAGCATGTTATTGGACTGAACTAGGTCTCAGGATTCTGGACTCTACTTCTAGCTTTGCCTGTCAGGTACTCTTAAGAGAGACACTTCCACTTTCCATCAGTAGTTGCTTTCTATCTACAGGAACAGTAATGATATTATCTCCTTTATTTTTATTAACCTTTCTGTTTCATACTGTGTAAAGTTAAATACTGCAGAAAATAGAGCAGTGTTAAGAGATCATCTTGTTCAATCTCCTTCTTTGAGTGAAGATTAAATAGACCTATGGCATTTCTGATTGCACAGCCTTAAAGGCCTCCAGCGATAGCAACAATCTCCCCAGTAAAACAATTCTAGTGTTTACTTATGCCTGCTATATGAAAACATTTCCTAGAGTCTAACATGAATCTTGCCTAATCTTATTTAAGGTTATTATTACTTTTGCCTTGTCAAACATGAGTGTGGAAAATGGGTTGTAGCTTTCATCCCTTGGAAAAACCTTAAAGGACGTATCTATCTGCCTCTGGCATGCTGTCTTTCTGGACACAAAGGTCTTTCTCTGACAACATTTTCTGACTCCACGATGACTGACAGTGCTCTCCCATGGAACCTCTGAGAATATCTTATCTGGAATATGTCAAACTGCATCTCATCTGGACTTTATGACACTGGCACACTTTCCATTCCCTCATTTGGATCAGCAGTGGAAACATGGAAGAGTATCAGATGCAGGATGGATTCTATGAGGCTTTATTCAATACATTACCTTCTCATTTTGACAAGGTACTGCTGAATGACAGGAACTCCCTGGGTGCAGGTATCCTACGACTTTTGTAACTGCCCTAGCGCATCATTGGCTGAGGACTAGTCAGAACAAAAGGTATAAAAACTCTTCCCAGAAGCCTTTGTCTATGACATTCCCATTTCATTTAATAATCAGATGAACACTCTTCATTTTACCAGTGCACTTCCAGAATGATTACTTGTTATTCTTCATGTCCCCAGCTAGTGCCATTTTGCTCTGTACTTTGTCCCCTCTGATTTTTATTTCTGGTGCTTACATTACTATTTTACACTTACCTTCAGTAATTTGACAGAAGTAATTCTTAGCTGCCCATTTATTTCAACTTGCCATCAAGCTCATAATGTAGCCCCACACATTTTTCACTACACTTTTTACACTTCTACGGGAAGATACAGAAGAGCAAGGGAACCAAAAAGATGTAGGGAAAGAAAGCACACATCAAAAAAGAAACTGACTCCACATTATGGAGAAAGGAAATGAGAAAAGGAATATTTAGCTACAAAGGAGAGAATAATTACAAACATCATAGTGTGTTATTTCCACACATCCTCAAATATATTTTATCACTGTATTCATTTATTTAATTACAGTACTTACATATGAGTGACTTTAGTTAAGCTGTTGAAGGAATGGGCCTCCAGACTCTGAAGTGTTTCATCTATGGAGATGTAGCTAAACACCAGCAAACAGAAAAAGAAACAAGTCTCAGACCTTGACAAGCCACGGCTAGTGCCCATCATACCACTTTATTTTCCCTCTAATTCTTTTTGTCATCTAGCTGCCATGACATTGCCAGACACATGGACAGTGTCCGAGGGAGGAACTTCTAACGGGATTTTGATTTTGACTGATGCCTTGCGTGCACCTGTACTGCAGAATACAGTTAAATTAGAAAAAAACCACAATAGTCGTATTAATTAGCAAAAGCAATCATTCATACTTCACATTTCAGAATCATATTTCTTCCCTTTTCCCCACTTATGATCACCTTGGAGTTCTCTAAGGGGATCTGGCCCTCAGGTAAATTTGCATATTTCTCTATATCGAAAAAAGGGGAAATGGCTGCAAGTTGTGCCAGGGGAGGTTCAGGTTGGAGATGAGGAGAAATTTCTTCTGGGAAAGGGTGGTCGGGCATTGGAACGGGTTGCCCAGGGAAGTGGTGGAGTCACCGTCCCTGCAGTGTTTAAGGAAAGGTTAGATGTAGTACTTAGGGACGTGGTTGAGTGGGTAATAGGTGGTGGGGGGACAGTTGGACTGGATGAGCCTTGAGGTCACTTCCAACCTTAATGATTCCATTCTATTCTATTCTATCAAAAAGGAAGGAAAGAAATAAAAATGGTCTGTGGGCCACCACTACAACAACTGTCACAATTTCTCTAGAAAGAAACAGATCAGCAGGGCAACTGATGCTTTGATATTGCCAAGGAAAAGAAATGTGCTCTAACATGAATTCAGAGAGAAAGTCTAGCTGTACCGTGGCTGTTGTAAAGGCTGTGAGGAGTAATCACATTACTCCTTTTGCTCAGAAGCAAAAACAGACAGCAAACTTAAGAAATATTTATTTGCACACAGTTTAGACTGAGTTCATTTGTACTGCTAGTGATCTACTGAATGTGATGAGAAAATAGCTCTACAGAGTCCCTCCACCATCACTGGGAGGATGGTAATACTGAAATGACTGTTAAAGGCTTTGAAGTGTGAATAAGGTAGCAACACAACTAACTGGTGCAGATTTTCAGAGTAACTGACTTATTACTATTTGTGTTAAATTACCTGATTCTGTCTTTCAAAATATCTCTCAGTTTTATAAATTTATTAATGCTGAAATAGCATTTAAAAGATGTATTCCTGTATTTTTTTACTATTCTAATCATATTTCTGATCTATAGATCTTTGAAAACAATTGGGATGCCTTTTGTGTTCTTTATTACTGTAGTTAAAATATTTAAGTACTATCTTTCAATACTCTTGATTGAAGTTACTCAGGTTTTAATATTTTGCATGGATACACATACCCTGAGCAACCTCATCATTATTTTAAATGCACAAAATTAAATTGACTAGAAGAGTCTTAGACGTCAGTTTTAGATGGAATAATAAAGAGACTGTATCATATGCTTTTCATCCTTTTTAGTCAGCAGACCTGCAAAGACCTAGAATCATACTTAAAAAATACCCAACTGGTACTTTACATCAGTTCTAGTTGGGTTGTTAAACAAAACAGAGATGATTTTTAACATTCTTTCCATTTTTTCCAGTGACAGTGTTAGGAGTAACAATAATAATAAATATCAAATTAAAATATGATCATTTAACCCGGAAGGGTTTTTAAATACAATCAATTATGGATCAGATTTTTATTTTTGTGGAACTTTTAAAGAAGATAAATCTTCACTTCTTTCCATGGATATTGGAAAAATATTTTAAATGTTTAAAAAAATTGGAAAGAATACTTTGTGACTAGCGCATGCTCTAACAACCAGCAGATGACTAATACCACTGACTGTTCTGAGGAAATTTATGTGCTCTCCAGACTGCAGCTAAAGCATATTACCTGAACTAATTTTAACTCTTCTAACATGAGATTTATTTTTTATTGCTCACTTTGGAGATGTATTCAACAGTGTTTGAAAAGATACCAGTAAAGCAACTAGCAGAGCTTGCATGACCAACAGATTCTCTTTCTACAGTAATATTGCTTTTACAAAGCTATTTGCTTCTTCTGAAAGGATGGAAGATAGTGAAAGAGGAATACAGTTAAGAAAGTATTTTCAGTCTGTACGTCTGCAATTGGGGACTGCAGAGTTAGATGTTTATGTGAGATGCTCTAATTTTGTTTTCCTGTAAGCAATAAATGTCTCTTGCCCAGGAAACTGGAGTTTCAGTCTTAAAATAAAATGAATTATTCCATTTTAACAGAGCCTACATTTTAACATACTGAAAGAAAAATTGTATCAATGACACACTACCAAAAAAAATAGTTGTTCTATGTAGCAAACACCTATATATATAAAAATCAGCTTGACAGAAAATGAGATTAAAATTGGATAATGAATGAACATTGCACCCTGATGCTGGGGCTAGGAATTAGAAAGTACTTCTGATGTGCTCCATGATCAAAATGGGTCACCTTACATCAGGCTGGCAAGTGGTCTTTTCTTACACATGAGAAGAGGCGGGGGAGCAGCAACGGGGATTCCTCGGCCCCTCCCTCACCTCTACAGTCACCGTGTCCCTTCGCACCATGCTGCGTGTCGCAGTTTTACTACACTGCCTGGCTAGGATGTATTAATGGTGCATAAACATTTACTTCCAAGTCTTTAGAGTGTCTCCAAGAGCCTTTGGGCTCTGGTTAATGAACACATAATACAACATGTTAAATGCAAGAAATAAAAATCATAGTATCAAAACTGGAAGGAGTTGCATCTGAAGAAGAAGGAAAGCATGTTTAAGTTCCCATTTTGAAGGCGTGTTACAATTCAGCACCTCCTCTCCCTACCAGCTGTGTTTAATTTGCAGGATTTCAAAATGCCTTCAACACCCATCACAAATACAGTCACAGCTTGAACGCCAAATGCACAGCTTCAGAGAAAGTCTGTTTGCAGGTAACACTTTAATCACCACTGCCCATTCAGAAAGAGCTTGAGAACACAGGATTTAAAGCAGGTCAGCACATGGCAGTAGCCGCAAGGTCCTCTCTCTGCCCTTATTTTCTTCCTTCTCCCTCTCTCTGCCTTCCTTCACTCTTTTCCATGGCTGACCCTGTTCTCCTCTGCTGCTGATGGAGGGCAGCTTGGTGGTGTGTGGGGTACTTCATGACAGGACAACCAGGAGCAGCTAAGGCGGTCGAAGCCATGAGCTGGGGCTGTACTGCACGGGCTGGCACTGGGGAGCAGGGGAGGTGTGGGAGCACTGCGGTGCGGATGCATGCTAGGTGTGGGGAGCTGTGTGGTGGCACCGGCTGTGGGACAGCAGCGTGCACGGGGCGTGGAAAGGCACTGGTTCACACAAAGGAAAACAGTGCACAGGGGAAATGTGTTCTGCATGGGGCTGCTGGCAGAGAGCATGGTGCAACGCAGGGATGCTACTTTGCATGGAGAAGTTGTAGAGAAGACTGCTCAGGGAGTGACAGGTCAGGTGTCTGTGAGGTACTTGTGAATGTGATCCCAAAGCATCATCCTGAGCCCAGAAAAAGGTTCCTTATCTTGGACCTTAAAACTACTAAAAGTTCAACCTGTCCTAAGTCAGTAGGAAATACCAGGTGAAGCCCTTCTACCAAGACTAAATGTATTTGCAACTTGAAGGATGTAAACCAGAAATTTCTCTTGCATCTGAATACCTTATAAAACCTTCGGGGTTTTTTTTTTTTTTTTTCAATGCACTGATGCATTTCTGGCAGGAATTAGCTTTGCACTTGAGCATTTCATTGAGAAGCTTTCTGTTTCATTCCTGTGGCAAAGCAGCACAGGGAAACAATCTCTCCTTCTGGCTCAAGAGTACGTAGATATGCACTCATTTAAGAGAAATAGTAGCTCTAAAATTTCTGTTTAAACAAGGTTCATAAAGAGAACAACTAAATTTTCTACTCAGTACAGAGCAAAAAAAGGTTTATTTGTGGAAATTATATAGCAGAAACCATATAGCAAAATGAAGTGCTGTATTTGGAACAGTAAATACTGTCTCTATCACCCTATTGAAATCTCAGAACATTTTCTAGGTGAGTTTACAAAGCAAGGAATGATCTAGTAATTTTCATTGCTGGTGGAAATTATGGGCTGGGAGAGGCAGATGAGATGTCATACATTAGAAGCCAAGACATACACACAAGAGCTGTAGTTAAAATACAGGTACTGGTTCCTTAACCCAAAGTTTATAACAAGAAGGTGGGAGTTCATGATTTGCAGTGGTAGGAGTAATGTTATAAGAAAAATCCAGAAGGGCATTGCACTATTCAAATTTAAACATCTGTCTATTCTTCACAGGCTTTTTAAAATTAAGAGAAAGAGAAATGTGATAATCCAGAAGGCGTTGCACAGCTGGAAAGAGAGAGTGTAATGCTACCAGATCAGGTCATGATTTTAGGTAGGTTACTGCTCTATTCAACTGTACCTGTGCTGTTTTGCTACACATAAATATGGTGTGGGGGGAAGGTAAAACTCCATATTCAAATACTCTCTTTAAAATATAATTTGAGGAAGATATTGACATTTGTTTTTCCAGGTAGCCTTGAAATTGTGAACCAAATAAGCTGGCATGGATACCATCATATTAGCTTAAGATGTGTAAAAAGTACCTATTCCTTCCATTCAAGGTCATAGAGTCTTTGTAATTTTGACTTTCCTCTTCAACTGAAATGTGATCAAAGCATGCAACAGTGGTTATCCGTTACCACATTATTACCAAACAGTACAGGCAAAAGATCGTCACCTTGCCTTATAATGCCTATGGAGAGAGACTAGGTGTCTGAGTCTCCTTAGCCTATGAGGTCACTAAGTGATCTACAGACAGGCAGTGTGAATATCCCTTCCTCATCTCCAGTGCCATGAAGATTATGAAGATTTGGTGCAAAGCCTTTTGGCCACTGGAAGTCCTTGAAGGCTTTAGAGAAGGGTTCCTTGAGTTCTTAAGATGAACACCTGTGTTTTTACAAATTAAAAAGTATTACAATTTGAGAATTTTAAAAACTTAAAAGCATCTAAGGAATGGATTATGAGTCACTCAAAGCCAAAGATGTCTTTCTACATATGATAAAACCCTGTTCTGAACAGTTTTATCAGGTTTATATATGATACTATACGTCATATAGAACAGAATAGAATAGAATAGAATAGAAGTCATAGAAGTCATAGAATCATTAAGGTTGGAAGTGACCTCAAGGATCATCTAGTCCAACCATCCCCCCACCACCTATTACCCACTAGACCA